>JANSJX010000157.1:0-62484 GCA_026168455.1 Theocolax elegans
TGACCCATAACAATTTTATAGAATATTAACGTTCATTATAAAAATTATATGTAACTTATATGTTCACATTAATTTCAGATAAATTATGTAAGCCAAAATTGTTTTTTATTAAATCTGTAGGATTAAGGCTTGTGTTGACTGAGTCGATAAAAAAATTCTATAACATTATGTAATAGTTTCATACGAACTCTTTAAAAGATGCAATGAACATTTTATCATATATTTTTTTTAAGTTGTGACAATATGCTTTTGCACATGTAAAAAATGTTTTAAGAGACTGAAAGGCTACCCACACTATTATATTCTAAATTAACAGGCGACTACATTTCCATACTCCTATACTCATACCCGATTTGCCCATGTATTACCCTTACGTTTCTTACTCCCAGTGCAATTCCTATGGAGCACACGAGTAATAGATGCGGCTCAAAGCACAACACAAAGTACTGATGAGTTTTTGCGTTCAGGGCGATGCCGGTTGAGCGAGCTTCCACTGAACGGTATCAGTTGGAACCTGGTCAACATCCAGCAGTCATTTTACCACTCCATATCGTCTACTACGAGTTATTATTTTTATAATTTTAAGAAAACTCATTTCTTCACTGAAAGATATGAGTTTTCTTATCATTATATAATATGTAACAATTTCAGGTGTCCATTACCAGTAAGGAACGAATAGCAGCTCACCAATACATTATCTGACTGGTATAATTTTTATTCCATTTCGTAAATATACAGCTAGTGTGTAGCTAAATTTGAAATGAGAGACGTCCCGCGTAAAAATATAAACTATTGCCACTATATTGCCGAGCAATGGGCAATAGCTATTGCAAACATATTGCCAATATGTTGCCGCGACAATTGGCAATGTATTGCCAACATATCTCCAAACGTACAACCGCCCATATTTTTGCCAAATATTGGCAATAGTTACTATCTTACCTTTTGTAAACTATTACCAATATGTTGGCCATAGTAGATAAATTTAAAAAAAAAATAAAAAAAAAATATTAGCCAGCCGCGGGATTTGAACCTTCAATCTTTAGATCCGAATGCTGACTCTTTACCACTGAGCCATTTTGCTATTTTGTTATTAAGAGTTAATTTCAGGCTATAAAGAACAGTTGAATTCATAAAATTTGGACTTAAAAATTTTTTAACCATATCATCAACTGTTAAATTGTGTGTTTTTATCTAAAGATTAAAGGTTCAAATCCCGCGGCTGGCTAATTTTTTTTTTATTTTTTTTTTAAATTTATCAACTATGGCCAACATATTGGTAATAGTTTATAAAAGGTAAGATAGTAACTATTGCCAATATTTGGCAAAAATATGGGCGGTTGTACGTTTGGAGATATATTGGCAATACATTGCCAATTGTTACGGCAACATATTGGCAATATGTTTGCAATAGCTATTGCCCATTGCTCGGCAATATAGTGGCAATAGTTTATATTTTTACGCGGGGTGTATGAATGTATTGTGCAATATTGTAACTACATGTTTGATTTAACATATTTTGTATAAATAATTAATGGTTTATGATGTACACCTAATTAATATCACAAAAGTCACATAAAAACTTTATGCAAATCATGGGATGTAACTTTTTATATTTAATGCATTTTCTCGACGAATTAATAAAATATTTTTTCAAATTTTAAGTCAAATTATTCTTGTATAGTGTACCGTACGTTAAACGAAATAAAATATAGAATTATGAAATAAATCAAATAGCTTTATTAGAAACAGTTAAAAAAATTTATTATATTTTGACTGGGTGGGGTCCGATTTGTCGAAGGCTTACTCAAAATATGTGCGATATTTCGAATTGTAAAAATTAGAATCGCAGTATTTTTTTATTAAAACCAAGAGAAATAGAATGATCGTTATTTCGAAAGTAAAAAATCTTGTATTATTTTATATTTGGCTAAATATTTCGAATTCCAAGTCGTAGATAAATAAATCTGGATATTATTGTCCGTTGTCAAGGTGTCAATAGACAAATATTTTAATAGTTATTTATCTACTATTTGAAATTCGAAATATTTAAGTAAATATAAAATAATTGAAGATTTCATAACCTTCGAAATAATGATCAGTCTATTTCTGTTAGTTCGAATTAAAGAAACTACCATTCTAATTTTTAAAATTTGAGTGCGCCTTTGACAAATTGCACCCCACCCTTTTCACTTTATCAAGAAAATTCATTTATTTGTCATTATTAGGGCACTGGAAAAGTTGCTTTATAACATTACATATTTTTTTATAACATTAAACTAATTTATGAACGTTTTGTTGCATTGCAATTGCATGTCAAAATTATCATAACATACATAGATGGAATAATTGGACTTATTATATTTCTAAATGTTTTCATCAATACTTATTGAATAAAACTAGTCAATATAATTATTGCATGAGGTTTCATGATATTCTGAAGAAACTACTTGGTATATAATAATGCAAACTGTACTTGGAATTATTTTACTTAAATTTTACGTATAATCACGGTGGATCCTGCACATAATAAAAAAAATAATTTTTTTTTAAAAATTGGAGGACACGAAATTTGTTTATGCATCTATTTGGATAACGAAAGAATAATGACATTGGAAATATAATGAATGTTTGAATTTACATTTTTATAACCCTGTCTTAAAAAAATAGTGCTAATGCGTATGTATTTTTTGCCAAAATGCTTGAATAATTTTGTTATTAGTAAATAGTCGATTGTAAAGGGTCAATAATAAATAAATCCAATTTATTTATGTATGTGCACAACGTTTCGTCTGCTAGGTTTGCAGACCTCTTCAGGTGCTGAATTTATTGGACAAAATTATAAATATTTATATAGAAATTTTACATTACTTGTGAATTAAAAATTAAATTTTACCTTGATAATGAATATAATATTACAGCCCAAGTGAGCTTCGTCGAATAACATTTGATACGAAATCAACGAGTATTTATACAAAAACAAAGTAGGTGTGTGTTTACAAACTATATACGTCATAGTTTGTGTACATTAGTCTCTTTAAAATATATTCATAACATTTCTGTATTGACGGTTTAAATGTTGAGTATCTTCCATTCTGTTAATTGTCGAATTATAATGATTGATGTGTAACATTTCCGAAATGAGTCTTTTTTTATAGCAAGATTCTTTATCTATTATTTTTGTATCTTCCCAGTTAAAATTATGATTTACGTTATTTAAAATGTGTGCAGTAACAACGGCTTCTTGATTTTTATTGTTCTGATGTTCTTTTATTCGATTTTTTAGGCAGCGTTTTGTTTCTCCAATATAAATAGCCGGGCATTTAATACAAGATAACTTGTAAACTACCCCTGTCTCCTCCCATTTTGATGTTTTATCTTTGCCTAATTTTATAATTGTATCAAGTTTGTGATTAATTAATGGAATAGTATTAATATTACATTTTTTTAGCATTCGGGAACATTTATTGAAAAACTCTTTATTGTAAGGTAGTGATATCGTACATATTGGGATTTTTTTATCTATTTTAACATTGTTTTTAATTGTAATATTGCGTTTTCTTTTATTTATTGCTGTATTTATAAATTCAATAGGATAATCATTGCTTTTTAGTATTTCTGTAATAATATTTAGATTTTCTTTATGAAACTGTTTTTGTGACAATATCATTGCCCTATCTACTAAATTATAAATAATATTACGTTTCTGTTGTATTGTGTGATTAGAATTAAAATTTAATAACCGGTTAGAATTAGTTGGTTTTCTATACCAATTTGTAATAATACTATTGTTTTCTTTGATTAATGTGAGATCCAGAAAATTTATACAATTATTATTTTCTATTTCATATGTAAATTTGAGATGTTTATTGTAATTGTTAAAGATATTGAGAACTGTGTTTACATGACTTTTTTCCACGCATAAAATTGTGTCGTCTACATATCTATAATAAAAAATTGGTTTGCAATTGTGTTTACTTTTTAATTCTTTTAAACAGTGGGTCTCAAGATCATCCATTACTAAATCTGCAAATAATGGTGATATAGGCGATCCCATTGGAGATCCGAATATTTGTTTGTAAATGACATTATTGAAACTAAAATAAACATTATTAAATAAAAATTCTATACTTTTGCGGATATTATGGAAGGGGATTTTACATTTATTTTGAATATGAATAAAGCGTTTATCTAAACTATTGAGAACCTCATGACTTGGGATGTTTGTAAACAAAGAACTAACGTCTAATGATATCAAAACATAACCGGTTGGTATATATATATTTTCAAGCTTTTCTTTTAAATCAAAACTATTATTTATGTGCGATTTTGGAACTGGTATTGCTTGTTTTAGATCGTTATAAATTATTTTTGCTAAATAGTGTGTAGGACTGTTTATTGTCGAAATTATTGGTCTGAGTGGAAAATTATCTTTGTGTATTTTTGGTAATCCATATGCTTTCGCTAATGTTGTATTAGTTTGGGTTAATTCATTTTTATGGTATTCTTTTTTTAAAAATTTATTATCATTAAGGTCTTTTAATATAGAATAAACATCTGACTGTAGTTTTTTTAACGGATTCTTTTTTATCATCATATATGTATTATTGTCTAATAATAAGGTGTTCATTTTTTCTATATATTCAGTTTTATTTAAACATACTGTTAAGT
Organism: Theocolax elegans; assembly: GCA_026168455.1. Lineage (NCBI taxonomy): Eukaryota > Metazoa > Arthropoda > Insecta > Hymenoptera > Cerocephalidae > Theocolax > Theocolax elegans. The sequence continues at coordinate 4,672 of JANSJX010000157.1, forward strand.
TGCCTTTGTCAGCATGTGTAAAAAATATGTTAGGATTTTCTTTTAAGAAAGATTTAGTTTCACTCAGATTGTTTTTAAATTCTCGTTCATGATATGTTATGTGTGGAGACTTTTTTCTTACCGATTTTATGTTATTTACAATGATATCCCTAATTTCATTTTTAGTTTCTGTATTAGTTTCAATTTTATCTAAGGAATATTCAACATTTTTAATCGTTGTTAGAATATCATAATTAGTAAATTTTGAAATGCAATTAAATTTTGAGCCGAGAGATGCTACCTTTATTACATTTTCAGGAATTGTACTAGATGATAAGTTTTTTATCCATTGGTTTTTTGTGCTGTTATTACTGCAATATTTAATTAAATTATGTAATTTATTGTTATGTATTTTAGTAATATTATCAAAAATTTTTTGTGTTCTTTTCTCAGTTAGTAAAAAGAAATTATCAAGAATAATCAAAGGTAAATTTGTGTTAGTAATTTTAATTTTTAACTTGTTTAAAGATTTATACAAATAATTTAAATGAATATGAATATCATTAATTTCTAATTTTAGAAGACGATTTTTATATATATTACTCCGTAAATTATGTGTTGATTTACAAGACTCACTATAAAAGGAAATGTTTTGTCGTCTGCCGATGCTTTTGATATGATTTGGAAATACATCGTTGATTCTGCATTGGAGTAGAAAAGTACGTCTGGAGTTAGCTTCAGATAGTTGATGTCGTAGAAATGTCCATGTTTTGAGGAGTTTAGTTATTTTGAGTCCAAATTCAGAAGTGATGTAGTTAAAGAATGATGTACCTCTCCTTTGAGGCTGGTCCGTATTCAATCGAAGACCGTAGTTTAATTTGTAATTTTCACCCTCCATTGTTGAATTAGTAAATAGTCGATTGTAAAGGGTCAATAATAAATAAATCCAATTTATTTATGTATGTGCACAACGTTTCGTCTGCTAGGTTTGCAGACCTCTTCAGGTGCTGAATTTATTGGACAAAATTATAAATATTTATATAGAAATTTTACATTACTTGTGAATTAAAAATTAAATTTTACCTTGATAATGAATATAATATTACAGCCCAAGTGAGCTTCGTCGAATAACATTTGATACGAAATCAACGAGTATTTATACAAAAACAAAGTAGGTGTGTGTTTACAAACTATATACGTCATAGTTTGTGTACATTAGTCTCTTTAAAATATATTCATAACATTTCTGTATTGACGGTTTAAATGTTGAGTATCTTCCATTCTGTTAATTGTCGAATTATAATGATTGATGTGTAACATTTCCGAAATGAGTCTTTTTTTATAGCAAGATTCTTTATCTATTATTTTTGTATCTTCCCAGTTAAAATTATGATTTACGTTATTTAAAATGTGTGCAGTAACAACGGCTTCTTGATTTTTATTGTTCTGATGTTCTTTTATTTTGTTTTTGTATAAATACTCGTTGATTTCGTATCAAATGTTATTCGACGAAGCTCACTTGGGCTGTAATATTATATTCATTATCAAGGTAAAATTTAATTTTTAATTCACAAGTAATGTAAAATTTCTATATAAATATTTATAATTTTGTCCAATAAATTCAGCACCTGAAGAGGTCTGCAAACCTAGCAGACGAAACGTTGTGCACATACATAAATAATTGGATTTAATTCGAAATGAGTCTTTTTTTATAGCAAGATTCTTTATCTATTATTTTGTATCTTCCCAGTTAAAATTATGATTTACGTTATTTAAAATGTGTGCAGTAACAACGGCTTCTTGATTTTTATTGTTCTGATGTTCTTTTATTTTGTTTTTGTATAAATACTCGTTGATTTCGTATCAAATGTTATTCGACGAAGCTCACTTGGGCTGTAATATTATATTCATTATCAAGGTAAAATTTAATTTTTAATTCACAAGTAATGTAAAATTTCTATATAAATATTTATAATTTTGTCCAATAAATTCAGCACCTGAAGAGGTCTGCAAACCTAGCAGACGAAACGTTGTGCACATACATAAATAAATTGGATTTATTTATTATTGACCCTTTACAATCGACTATTTACTAATTCAACAATGGAGGGTGAAAATTACAAATTAAACTACGGTCTTCGATTGAATACGGACCAGCCTCAAAGGAGAGGTACATCATTCTTTAACTACATCACTTCTGAATTTGGACTCAAAATAACTAAACTCCTCAAAACATGGACATTTCTACGACATCAACTATCTGAAGCTAACTCCAGACGTACTTTTCTACTCCAATGCAGAATCAACGATGTATTTCCAAATCATATCAAAAGCATCGGCAGACGACAAAACATTTCCTTTTATAGTGAGTCTTGTAAATCAACACATAATTTACGGAGTAATATATATAAAAATCGTCTTCTAAAATTAGAAATTAATGATATTCATATTCATTTAAATTATTTGTATAAATCTTTAAACAAGTTAAAAATTAAAATTACTAACACAAATTTACCTTTGATTATTCTTGATAATTTCTTTTTACTAACTGAGAAAAGAACACAAAAAATTTTTGATAATATTACTAAAATACATAACAATAAATTACATAATTTAATTAAATATTGCAGTAATAACAGCACAAAAAACCAATGGATAAAAAACTTATCATCTAGTACAATTCCTGAAAATGTAATAAAGGTAGCATCTCTCGGCTCAAAATTTAATTGCATTTCAAAATTTACTAATTATGATATTCTAACAACGATTAAAAATGTTGAATATTCCTTAGATAAAATTGAAACTAATACAGAAACTAAAAATGAAATTAGGGATATCATTGTAAATAACATAAAATCGGTAAGAAAAAAGTCTCCACACATAACATATCATGAACGAGAATTTAAAAACAATCTGAGTGAAACTAAATCTTTCTTAAAAGAAAATCCTAACATATTTTTTACACATGCTGACAAAGGCAACTTAACAGTATGTTTAAATAAAACTGAATATATAGAAAAAATGAACACCTTATTATTAGACAATAATACATATATGATGATAAAAAAGAATCCGTTAAAAAAACTACAGTCAGATGTTTATTCTATATTAAAAGACCTTAATGATAATAAATTTTTAAAAAAAGAATACCATAAAAATGAATTAACCCAAACTAATACAACATTAGCGAAAGCATATGGATTACCAAAAATACACAAAGATAATTTTCCACTCAGACCAATAATTTCGACAATAAACAGTCCTACACACTATTTAGCAAAAATAATTTATAACGATCTAAAACAAGCAATACCAGTTCCAAAATCGCACATAAATAATAGTTTTGATTTAAAAGAAAAGCTTGAAAATATATATATACCAACCGGTTATGTTTTGATATCATTAGACGTTAGTTCTTTGTTTACAAACATCCCAAGTCATGAGGTTCTCAATAGTTTAGATAAACGCTTTATTCATATTCAAAATAAATGTAAAATCCCCTTCCATAATATCCGCAAAAGTATAGAATTTTTATTTAATAATGTTTATTTTAGTTTCAATAATGTCATTTACAAACAAATATTCGGATCTCCAATGGGATCGCCTATATCACCATTATTTGCAGATTTAGTAATGGATGATCTTGAGACCCACTGTTTAAAAGAATTAAAAAGTAAACACAATTGCAAACCAATTTTTTATTATAGATATGTAGACGACACAATTTTATGCGTGGAAAAAAGTCATGTAAACACAGTTCTCAATATCTTTAACAATTACAATAAACATCTCAAATTTACATATGAAATAGAAAATAATAATTGTATAAATTTTCTGGATCTCACATTAATCAAAGAAAACAATAGTATTATTACAAATTGGTATAGAAAACCAACTAATTCTAACCGGTTATTAAATTTTAATTCTAATCACACAATACAACAGAAACGTAATATTATTTATAATTTAGTAGATAGGGCAATGATATTGTCACAAAAACAGTTTCATAAAGAAAATCTAAATATTATTACAGAAATACTAAAAAGCAATGATTATCCTATTGAATTTATAAATACAGCAATAAATAAAAGAAAACGCAATATTACAATTAAAAACAATGTTAAAATAGATAAAAAAATCCCAATATGTACGATATCACTACCTTACAATAAAGAGTTTTTCAATAAATGTTCCCGAATGCTAAAAAAATGTAATATTAATACTATTCCATTAATTAATCACAAACTTGATACAATTATAAAATTAGGCAAAGATAAAACATCAAAATGGGAGGAGACAGGGGTAGTTTACAAGTTATCTTGTATTAAATGCCCGGCTATTTATATTGGAGAAACAAAACGCTGCCTAAAAAATCGAATAAAAGAACATCAGAACAATAAAAATCAAGAAGCCGTTGTTACTGCACACATTTTAAATAACGTAAATCATAATTTTAACTGGGAAGATACAAAAATAATAGATAAAGAATCTTGCTATAAAAAAAGACTCATTTCGGAAATGTTACACATCAATCATTATAATTCGACAATTAACAGAATGGAAGATACTCAACATTTAAACCGTCAATACAGAAATGTTATGAATATATTTTAAAGAGACTAATGTACACAAACTATGACGTATATAGTTTGTAAACACACACCTACTTTGTTTTTGTATAAATACTCGTTGATTTCGTATCAAATGTTATTCGACGAAGCTCACTTGGGCTGTAATATTATATTCATTATCAAGGTAAAATTTAATTTTTAATTCACAAGTAATGTAAAATTTCTATATAAATATTTATAATTTTGTCCAATAAATTCAGCACCTGAAGAGGTCTGCAAACCTAGCAGACGAAACGTTGTGCACATACATAAATAAATTGGATTTATTTATTATTGACCCTTTACAATCGACTATTTACTAATTCAACAATGGAGGGTGAAAATTACAAATTAATTTTGTTATTCTTTGTCAGAGAAATGATGTTAATAATCGCTGCAATCGTACAAAATTTTGTAGAGAAAATTTGTTGGATTCAAAACTATTTTTATTAAATCTGTAGTATACGTTTTCCGATAATAAATTCAATTATTACTATAAGTATCTAGTAACATAAATACGGTTATGGGTATTAACTATTACTTATCTAAATATTGAATTTTCATAGAACCTCCCACGTAAAAAAAAATTATAAAGTTTTTATAAAAATTGTATAAAATGAATTGTATATAATTTGTATAAAAAATTGGTCTAATAAAAACTGTATAAAATTTTTATAAAAAAGATTGGCTTTTATAAAAAAAAAATATTTTTAATAAACTTTTAAATACATAACATACTTTAAATAGAAAAAGATTTTAAATAGAAAAAGATAAATAAGAGTAATTAAGAACATTCGAGACAAGTTATAAAATTTTTTTTACTGTATTTTATAGGTTGGAAAAAGTTTGCGTAGTGGCGATTGGTGACTTGTACCGACACTTCTACGCACGGAAAAGCTGTTGATCGTCCTTTTAAAATCGACTAACCTGCAACAAAAATATTACAAAAACACAAAGTATCTATTTTTGTAATTTAATCGATACCGAAAAATGTACTAAATCGCTAAGTTTTTAAAAACCTATAAAGAAAGAAGGACTTATCTGATCAAAAGTGCAGTCGGAGTTGAATCTTCAGGTCTCAATATTCCGGCTCTCCCCTCACCGAGACTGGCATTCAAATTCTCAAAATCGATAATATTTCATGCTGGTCGATTCACGTAACACATATATTTAGGTTAAAAGTACAAGTTTCGCGATGAATTTAGTGGTAAACTGCTTGATTAAGTAAAATACGACGGCAAACATTTCGCGCTGACGAAGCTCACGGGAATGAGACATCAAACTGAAGTTGGTTAGATGTCAAACTGAAGTTGGCTTTTTTCTCTACCGTCAAGAAAAAGTGATCATCTTGAAGTTATTTTTTTCCAAACAAACCAACTTTAGTTTGACATCTAATCAACTTCAGTTTGATATCTTATTCCCCTGAGCTTTGTGCAACGCGAAACGTTCGCCGTTGTATTTTACTTAATCAACCAGTTTACCACTAAATTCGTTGCGGAATTCGTACTTTTAACCTTCATAAATGCGGTGCGTGAATGGACCAGCGTGGAGCATCATTACTTTTGAGGATGTGAAAGTCACACTGGATGAGGAATATCGAAACCTGAAGATTCAACTCCGACTGCACTTTTGATCAGATAAGACCTCCTTTCTTTATAGGTTTTTAAAAACTTATCGATTTAGTACATTTTTCGGTATCGATTAAATTACAAAAAAAGAAACTTTGTGTTTTTGTAATATTTTTGTTGCAGGTTAGTCAATTTTAAAAGGACGATCAACAGCTTTCCCGTGCGTAGAAGCGTCGGTACAAGTCACCAATCGCCACCACGCAAACTTTTTCCAACCTATAAAATACAGTAAAAAAAATTTTATTACTTGTCTCGAACATTCTTAATTACTCTTATTTATTTTTTTCTGTTTAAAATCTTATAACTTTAAAATTTTATAACTTGTCTCGAACGTTCTTAATTACTCTTATTTATCTTTTTCTATTTAAAATCTTTTTCTATTTAAAGTATGTTATGTATTTAAAAGTTAAATAAAAATATTTTTTTTTATAAAAGCCAATCTTTTTTATAAAAATTTTATACAGTTTTTATAAGACCAATTTTTTTTACGTGGGCTTAGAAAATGATTGAATTTTATAAAAATTTTTGAAAGTTTTTCAATCAATTATATCATGCAATTTTGCTCAACCAATATTTATTCATACTATTTTATTCGCACTTAAAGCTATGTCACGTCCAGACTTGCACCAACTACTATAAAAAAATATTACAAGAAGGCAAATGGTTAATAAACCATTCGCGTTCCTTTCGCTCTTGTTTGACTAGAACTAGCCTTACGTCTCCGGGAGTAGCGAGCGAAGTTATTTTGAGAGTAGAGATGCAGGATATAATGAGGGATAAATAAAATAATATATGTTTTATTTCGTATTAATCATGCATTATTTATTAAAACATAATATGCTGTTTTTCTTTAAATGAACACGTGCAACTAAATTAATACAGCTTTTTAATGGGCAAAAAATACATAAATTCACACTATTTTATTTACAATCCCAAAAATTTATTTAAGTCAAATAAAGATCTTAATTTTGATTAAATAAACAAGTGTGCGGCGAACACGTTAGCACATTACAGAATAAAATATTCGCAAGGTTATTTTATTATAAACATTAATAATCAATAATTGAAATAAGAATCATTATAAATAAGTGCAGATAAAATAAAAAAATGGTTGTCGTTTAAAACATGAATTATAGTTAATAAATTGTAATTCAAACCGTGAATATTTCAATTCAAATACAATGTAACGAATAATTATTATAAATAAATTGTAATATATAATAATAATTGTTTTAAAAGAAAACGGTTGGTTCAGCAATCGAAATAACATAAAATATCATCATTTGCCTTTACGAATAATACAAGCGTATAGATAGCCGAAAAGAATATACCTTAAGTACCCAAATATATAGATATATATATGTATATATATATGTGTGTGTGTATTCGGTGAGGAACGAAGGTCCGCCTTGAACGTGGGTAGCGGTGTCAGATTGCCGGATAATGTCCTGCTAGACCTGCGGGCGTCGACGTTAGATGTGTATGATGTTGGAGCTCGACGATTTCCAGATGTCGAAGTCGTAGTTCCTCTACTATGGCTTGTAGATGGCAATGATACGTCTCGATTCCTCTCGTGATTTTTAATACGTATTACTTTAAAGTTCAAGTAGCAGAGCCACGCCCTCGGATAAAAATCAAAGAGTTGGCCAGCAGAGCTTCGACTTGCGAAAGCTTTAGATGAAAATTTAGGAGTGCCTGTGTCTCTTCTGGGTCCTCTTTATATACCCTAAAATTCTATGCATCTGTCCTTGTCTTACGCTTCGCCTTGTCTTACACTTTGCCTTATATGGAGATTGTGTAAGTAGTTCTCGATTTTTCTGTGCTTGCACCCGATTGGACCGTTAGATGTGCGTAGTTAAAAATTATCGAATCCCATGCATTTTCTGTATCGCTTCGTAGTTAATTCGGAGAATTTGCTGTCCCCCTTTTATTACTGCGACGTTACCCAAAGAACGGCTTAATTTATTACTTCCTTCTAATGCTCGAATTTTCTAGTCGATGTTTCCCATTGCCGGCTCTTCTCCGAGCATTGATTTTATAGTGCAGTACAAAAAAACTCTTGCGTAACCCTTCGTTTCGATCTCACTATCGGCGATCCCGCTTATATGCGTATTGGCTTTGAATAATATCTTCAACTCTACGTATCAGTCTCTGTTTCGTTTGAAACACTCGTAAAATAATCTGTTCCTCAGTTCTATAAATTATATTTTATATTACTGCATTTACTTAGAACCATTCTTTATCAACCTTATTTTGTTCGTCTTCTACGCCGTATTTTTTATTCTAAACTACGCAGTACTTTTTACGAAAAATAATAATATAATTTTCGTCGGGACGCGACAGCTATATGAAATCGTACCAAATAATATGCTAAATCGTATGCATTCATGGTTGAAAGAAAGCCTTATATTTAATTTTAATATATAATATTGCAACATTTCACACTACATCGTTTTGAATGCGATGCAATATAAAATGATAGATATTAATATATATTAATATTATATCTTATATTTAATTTGTTTAATGTTTATTACAAATAACTCCATAAACTTACTAACATATGAAAGATTTCAGATCTATTATTTAAGAAGTAAAGGAGGAGCAGACTATAAAGAAGCTATTTATAACATGATGGCCGCTATCATGACCGATGAAGTACTTGTTTCTTACAGCTTTCATGGAAGACGAAACCCTAAAATGGCTTTTAAACAATTATTATTATGCACTTGTATTAATCGTGAGTTTTATTTCTATACATTTATGAAGCGGTTTAATTAAAGACATGGTTCATTTGAAATTTTAAATCAAATAATCAATTTAAAATTAATACAAGTTTTTCTTCATCTGTTGAATTCATCCTCTATTATTAATTTTGTCAAGTTGGTAACGATGTTAAGGGTTAATAAATCAATAGCTAATTATTTATTTAATTTCTTGCACAACGTTTCGTCTACTTGTTTTGCAGACCTTTTTTAGTACTAATATTTTATGAAACTCAAAGAAAATTTTTATTTAAATTGAAAATTACAAAATATGTCAAATTTACCATTGACGCAGATACCAGAATAATATAATATAAGATATAAGAATAATATAAGAATTTCGAAATGAACAACTTAATACTAATTATTCCATATTATTGAAATTACACATAAAATAGTCGATTTTTATTTTTTAATGTTATTTTTATTAGAAGCATGCCGTTTAGACTATCCTGACACAAACGATGACGACATAAAAGATGGAATGAGCGCTTGGCTTGACCAATCAAATACGCGTTTGAAGAGACGCCAAAGGTTAGCATTTTATTAATATTACCAATAAGGATAAGGACATGGCGGACCCAGATTACAAAAAACTTTATCTTATATTAAGCAAATAATATTGTGTTGGTATAATCTTTGTACATGATCCACTTTTATCGATTTTTGATAAACTAAACTTTTTTAGGTTAAAAACCTTAAAAAAGTTGCTATTTTAGGGTCCAACATGGCCTTTACTGCAGTAGAAAATGATACATAGCCTTACTTGAAGATTTAGGTAAAAATTACCGAACTCTCGTGTAGTTTTAACTTTCTCATTCTAAAAGGGGCACTGCATAGTTCTACTGCATCTAATAAAAACAATTGTTAATATTTTTTTGTTTATATTTTGTATAAATTTTTCAGTGGAAAGTCTAAAAACAGGGAGCATTTTAAATTTATCTCTTTAACTCCGGAACGCGATTCCGATTAAAAGTAATTATTAATATTCCTAGATATATACAGATTATGTGAACATAATAGTTCTTTAACAGCTTTTTTACAATGTATTATATTTTTATAATATAATATTTTTATAATATATTATTATTAATCATAAATTGTTTATATTTTTATACAATAATAAAATATTGCAAAATTCATGTTCATTGTTGCTTCATTACAAGATCACGATTTCTTTTTCACATCCTAATAAATGAAAAAATTAGTAATTTTATAATATCGATCTTTAACAGCCAGGTAAATTTCTAAAAAAATAAAAAATCTATATGTACGTTTTTGTGCAACATTTGGTGATTAAATTCACCAACTTCTTTAGACTTCTTAAATTGGAGAATATATCGTCGTACTACATATTCATGCAATGGAGGGTGCAAGAAATATTTTATTATCGCTAATAAAAAAAACTTTTACTTCGTTTACAATTATATTATTTTTATTTACATCTTCAAACAAAAAATTATGATTGAAATATTGAACTAAAAATCAGAAAAAATTATCCAGAATAGTATATAATTACAAACGGAACTGTTTGAATATGGATTAACTTTTAGTAATAAATTATTGGAAAATTATTAATAATAAGTAAGATAAGATATTTTCGATATCGAGTTAGCAGGCAGATCATAATGAAATTTAATTAATAGATAAACTGTGATATACAGACTTTGTGCACAAATTTTAGAAACATTAGACTACTTGATAATAAAGTTATTCAAAATTAAAAGTGGTGTGTTATATTACATTGTTCTAGCACAAAGAAATTAATAAGTACTTTTTGTTCTTAAAAATACAAAAACTACATTTTTGAAAGAAAACTTTTGTTCTTGCCAATAAATTATATTCACACAGAATTTGTTTTTTGTTTTTTTTGACAAACCATCTTAAAGATGTTATAAAGGTCTGATAGGCAAAATTTTTCTTTATTAGATCAATTTTTAATATCAGTATACAAAAGTAATATTCTGAATAGGAACTACAAATAATAATTCAGGTAAGATCTAATAAATTTTTCTAAAATGATGCAAGCAGTTGACAATATTTTGAAACTCGTGTTTTTTTGTTCCTTCATTAATAAAAGCGATTGAGCGGTTTTTAAGCTTGCAGCAATGTTGCAAAGATTGCAGCTGTCTTGCTTAAAATTTGCGTAAAATTTTGCAGTAAGATTCACTGAAAGATTGCTGCAAGTACCGTCGTAGATTGTAACCATTTATATGTCGTAGACACTTAGTTTGTAGCAATAAATTTTAAAGGAATCTGAAATATTTCGTGAAGCATTATGCATGCTGCTGCGGAAACTTTCCAAAGAATTTCCGTGAATGATTCTAGAAAGGTTGTAGAATACGTTCGGCAACTCGCAGCAGCACTCCCAAAAACTTACCAAGAATCTTGCTAAACTATTACAAGAAAGTTTTTCGCAAGACTCCGTGAAAGATTGTAGAAGTGTATGTATTGTAGACGTTGGAACCGTGCAACAATATTTCAGAAACGATTCTGAAATGTTTCATAATGCTTTTTGCACACTTGTGAGAAACCTTTCCTAAGCCTTTCCATGAAACTTTTCGACAAACTCACAGGAAAGCTTCTAGCAAGGTTGCAGTGTCCTATCAGAACCTTGCAGCTATCTTGTTTGAAACTTACAAATATTCTTGCTTGGAGCTTCCATGAAAGGTTTCCACAAGTTTTCTTGGAATATTGTTGCAATGGATATGTCGCGGACATTTTCCGTTTGTAGCAATATGCATGGAGAAGCTTGCAGAAAGATTCCTGCAAGATTGCTTCCAAGAATCCGTGGATGATTGTAGAAGGGTACGTGTCGTAGACGTTGAAACCTTGCAACAATATTTCGGAAACGATTCTGAAATGTTTCATAAACGATTCTGAAATGTTTCATAATGCTTTTTGCACCCTTGTGAGAAACCTTTCCTAAGCCTTTCCATGAAACTTTTCGACAAACTCACAGGAAAGCTTCTAGCAAGATTGCAGTGTCCTATCAGAACTTTGCAGCTATCTTGTTTGAAACTTACAAATATTCTAGCTTGGAGCTTCTATGAAAGGTTTCCACAAGTTTTCTTGGAATATTGTTGCAATGGATATGTCGCGGACATTTTCCGTTTGTAGCAATATTGCATGGAAAGCTTGCAGAAAGATTCCCTGCAAGATTGTTCCAAGAATCCGTGGATGATTGTAGAAGGGTACGTGTCGTAGACGTTGAAACCTTGCAACAATATTTCTGAAACGATTCTGAAGTCATTCATAATGCTTTTTGCACCCTTGTGAGAAACCTTTCCTAAGCCTTTCCATGAAACTTTTCGACAAACTCACAGGAAAGCTTCTTGCAAGGTTGCAGTGTCCTATCAGAACCTTGCAGCTATCTTGTTGGAAACTTACAAATAATCTTGCTTGGAGCTTCTATGAAAGATTTCACAAGTTTTCTTGAAATGTTGTAGCAATGGATATGTCGCGGACATTTTCCGTTTGTAGCAATAAGGCATGGAAAACTTGTAGAAAGTTTACGATACTTTCATTCCAAGCTTGCTGCAAGGTTGCTACAAACCTTCATGCTGTGTGGGGTACATATTTAACAACAGTATTTAGTATACGCTTATACCTGGAATATAATAATAATTTAATATAATTCATAATTATCTTATAAATTATCTTTAAATTTATAATTATAATGTATTCCACAAATTAAAACATAAATAAAATGTAAAAAAATAAATATTACTTACAAGGGGAGTACTTGACCTCCGGGAAACGGATCTTATCCTAACTTTGGTATGCCTTTTGTAATATAAAAATGTGAAGAAAGCCAAGTTATCTCTTGCCAATGACCACTTTTACAGGACTTATACGACATTCAATAATAATATCAGTAAAAATTACTTCCTATTTGATCGCTTACAACTCGGAAGCAAAAAGAGATAAACACTCAAACCAAAAACCAGAAGAAAGCTGAGTTCAAGTAAATATAGTTTGAAAAAAATGAAGCTCAAATTGCTTAATTTGGAGCAAAATTATGAAGAAAATAAGAAATTAAAGATTATTAGGCCAAAAGAAACAATAAATTTTTCATATCAAATTTTGGTTAAAATTTTTTCAATTTCTTATTTTCTTCATAACTTTGCTCCAAATTAAGCAATTTGAGCTTCTTTTTTCCAAACCATATCTACTTGAACTCAGTTTTCTTCTGGTTTGTGGTTTGAGTGCCTATCTCTATATTTTTCCGAGTTGTAAGCGATCAAATAGAAAGTAATTTTTACTGACATTATTTTTGGATGTCGAATAACTCCCATAAAAGTGGCCATTGGCAAGAGATAACCTGGCTTTTTTCATATTTTTATATTATAAAAGACATACCATAGTTAGGATAAGATCCGTTTTCCGGAGGTGAAGTACTCCCCTTGTTAGTTATTGACAACTTACGACAACTTAATGTTTTCAAAAATAAATAAAATATAAATCTTACACAATAAATAAATTAACTAGATAAGAAATAAAAATTATTTACGATCCAAAAATTGTTTACCATTCAAAAATAGTTATTATTCTATTATTTTCAAACACTGGCAGCATTGGACAAATACTGGATAAGAGCTTCCGCTATTTTGTAATGCTCACTTAACTTTATATTAGAATAACTATATATAAAAATCATATAAAAACTATATGTATACGTAATATATATATAATGAATATACATAATTCTATACACACAATAAAATAAATAAACTAACTATCCGTTATATTTATTGTCCGTTTAAATAGCGCCAACAACGCCATCATATACGTGTGGGCAATAGGCACACAGAGTGTTTACCGCAGTAACCACTAGTTGGCGCTTCACAGCGAGTGAGACGAGCGAGAGTCGAGAGCGAGTCGAGTCAGTCGCGTCGTAGCTTCCGACGCATGAGTCCGCAAGAGCGGACGAGAGATTGTAACAATAAACTCTAATCATAATCATATCTCTGTCTGGTTATCATTGTACCTGTACCTCGAACTCCTGGTAACGCCGAGTGTGGCGGCGATACGATCAAGGCAACAGACCCTGATCCCCACAACTGGTGACCCCGACTTAAGATCAGCGGAAGCGGCGTGGAAACACACACCGAGCGGACGAGCCAGCGGCCGATACTCAGAACGACCGGTACGCAGCGTGCCGACCGCCATTTTGTGGATCCAACATCGGCGAGATACTGCCTACGCCGTAAAAGCTGAACTTCGAACACCACCAGGAAGTACATCGAGTACAACATTGCGATGGAGGTATATAAAGTAAAAAGGGCGATCATGACGTAAAATTCGATCGACCCACCGAAGCAAGTAGCTGCGACGTATAACCTTCAATGTTATATCGTCATAGTGAAAACCGTTACCGTAGACGTAAAAATCGGTAACGCGAATTCAATTAAATTAATATAAAACGGACTCGCGAACGAAAACTTTGTTATATCAAAATTCGCGTATTATTGCATGCGTAAATTCTCGGGACGGCGTCGACGGATGAAGTTGCCAAATAGTAAAATTTTAATAATATTGAGAATGTTGAGAATTAACGTGTGTGCAGATAGTCTGGTATAGGCCGTAGCGTCGAGGCGTTTACAGCCCAACGCTAGTGATGCTTCATCCGTGCAAAATTAGGGAAGCCGAGCTCGGGGGCGCGGGTAGTCGACTCAGGTCGTAGCCTGTGCCATGCAGCTAAGGTCGCGACCTTGTTATAGCGTGGTAACTGACAGCTACTCGTAACCCGGAGTAAGGCCAATTAGCCAGCCAGGTTAGAGAGATTAGACGTAACTAGCGGGTGGCATAAGTAAAATTAGTGAAATTGCGAAGATTATGGTATCTGCGTATACCCGTAGGGCAATCCTGTAAACTCATGCACACATTGAAAAAGCGTAGAAAAGAAGTAGGTTTCGTAGGTCAATACGAGTGGCCAAGGTCAATAGCAGAATTAGGTAGAAATTCTTATCTGCGTAACGGCAAAATATTCAGAAGAAATATGCCGACAATAGGAAACTCGGAAATTAACGAAATGGATACCGCGATGGAAACGAGCCCGCGTAAACAAACCATAGAAATTTCCAAGGACGAGTTCTTAGAGCTCAAAGCAGAAACCGAAAGCTTGAAACGTCTAATTAACGATCTAATCGCAACAACAAGGGCAATCAACACGCAAAGTCGCGAACCCAACGTAAACAGAATTAATAACGGTAACCAACTAGGGCCGAACGATGTAAACACAACGCGATTCGAAAGAGTATTAGGTGATAATAACATGTTTACATTCGGACATAATAACACGGAACACGTACGCGGTTTTAATATCGAGTCGGATTATAGTCATCAGTCGAGGACAATAAATATTAAATTCCAAAACTTTTGGAGACACGATCCGGAAGCATGGTTCGCAATGTTAGAATCGTTATTTACGGAAAATAATATTATCGCGGACCAAATGAAATATTGTAATTTATTAAAGAATATCGGAGACGATTTGAATCGGGAAAATCTCGATATACTTAAAGCTCTCCCCCCGGACAATAAATACAATACAATCAAAAAAGCAGTGTTAAGGAAATATACGGAGACAGAAGAACAGAAATTAAACAGACTGCTGACTGACACGCGACTTAACGACCGTAAACCGTCAACGTTTTTCAACGAGTTAATTAACGCGGCAGGGACTCTCATGCCAAGACAATCCGTGTTAAAAATGTGGTCTAATAGACTGCCATCAGCAGTATTAGATAAAATCGAGGATATGTTATTTTTCGAGAGAGAGGGCACAATACTCGACAAAGCCGACCTCGCACACGAAAGGATGCAGCGCGATATACGTCGTGTTAATTCGTTGGACGTAACATCCACACCGGACACTCCTTTATCGGATCCTCAAATAATGGCCGCGCGTACGAGTAAATCGCCCACGCGTAAGTCGAATCAGACGCGTGATAGGCGCGAGGCAGGGAACACGCGTAGTCGTAGCCGCAGCTACGAGCGAAACCCGATATCGCGTGGCAGTCGAAGAAACGATAAAGGTAGATCGCCGAACCGTGTCTGGATTTGCGTGCATCACTTTAAGTACGGCGATAAAGCGCGATCGTGTTCACCAGGGTGCAAGTGGAAGGATAAAAAAGAGTTAAATAGAAGTAAAAGCATAGACTGTGTCGCGACGGGAACGAATTCGGAAAACTAATTAAACCCGACGTTGCGGAGACAAACGCACCGGGCTTTTCGTCAATACGTCTCCAATTAAAAGATAAAAAAACGGGCGATATGTGTTTGATCGATACAGGAGCCGAAATATCGGTAATACCTAAACCGACGGGATTTAAAGGCAAACCGCTGTCGTTGAAACTTCACGCAGCAAATAACACGCGTATTAAGACCTACGGATACGCGCAGCGTTATAGACTTCGGTTTTAAAGAGGCAATCGGATGGCGTTTTATTATAGCCGATGTGCCTTACCCCATCTTAGGAGGGGACGCGATCGCGAATTTCCACCTGATTCCTGATCTTAAAATGGGCAGGCTGGTAAAAGGTGATACGCATGAATACGTACGAGGGAGAGCCGGCAACGCCGAAGTCTGTTCCATATCCGTATTAGGACCGGATCATAAGTATTCGGACATATTAGCTAAATTCCCGGACGTTCTCGGCATCGATAAACCCGCGTCACTTTCGAAATGCGGGATAGTTCACCATATCACGACCCGTGGCCCACCCATTTACCATAAGGTTAGGCGTTTGAACGGCGAAAAATTAAAGGCTGCAAAAGCCGAGATAGCCAAGCTGTGCGAGCAAGGCATCTGTAGACCGTCGGACAGCCCGTGGGCTTCACCCATTCATATGGTTAGGAAGAAAAACGGAGAATAGCGAATCTGCGGAGATTATAGGAAACTGAACGCAGCAACAATTCCGGACCGATATCCCGTACCGCACTTACATGATTTCCCCAATTTTTTGTGTGAAAAACGATATTCACCGCGCTCGATTTATACAAAGCGTATCACCAAATTCCAATCGCGCCGGAGGACGTGACAAAGACGGCAATTATTACTCCATTCGGTTTATTCGAGTATAAAACGATGGGATTCGGATTTAGGAACGCCGGACAAACATTCCAGCGTTATATCAATCGAGCACTCGGCGACTTAGATTTTCTTTTTGTGTATCTAGACGATATTTTAATCGCGTCACGAAATGAAGCCGAACATCGAGAACACCTAGAAGTAGTGTTGGAGAGACTCGGTAACGCGAACCTAAAGCTAAACATAGGCAAATGTATATTCGGAGTAAAGAGAATAGAATTTTTAGGTTACGTTATCGACAAGGAAGGTTTCAAACCATCGGACAAGAAAGTAAAAGCAATCCGCGATTTCCCGCGACCGCGCACGGTGAATGAACTCCAGAGGTTCTTAGGGATGGTGAATTTTTACCGGAAAAGCATACCGCACGCGGCGGCGGACCAATTACCGCTAGTTAAGCATCTAAACGGTTCGCGGAAAAAAGATAAACGACCCATCCCATGGGAGAAGGAGGAGGTTGACGCATTTGATAAGATAAAAGATAGTTTGATTAATATGGCGTACCTCTCTTTCCCCAAGGATCAGGCCGAGACACGCATCGTATCGGACGCGTCAGACTTAGCGATGGGAGCCGTACTTGAGCAAAAAACGAGGAACGAATGGAAACCTCTAGCTTTCTTTTCGAAAAAGTTTAATTCGGCGCAATGTAAATATTCGACATATGATCGCGAACTCACAGCAATTTACGAAGCGGTTAGGTATTTCTATTACTTTATAGAAGGTACTAGTTTTACCATATTAACGGACCATAAGCCGTTGATTTACGCGCTCCAGCAGAATACCGATAAAGCACCGGTTAGGCGCGAACGTCAACTGGCGTACATCAGCCAATTCGATACGCGTATAGAGTATATCAAAGGGGAAGTAAATTCGGTTGCGGATAGTCTCTCGCGAATAGACACGGGTAATGGCCATACCCAAATCCACCGCATAGACACTCATTCACATACCGAAACGATCCCAGATAGAAACGCTAAAAAGGTCGACGCGCTGAGGTTCCCAACCGTTTCGATCTCGCGAAACTACGCGAAGAACAATTGAAAGACGACGAACTAAAAGAAATCTTAAAGAGAACCGACTATTCCATTAAGTTAAAGAAACTAACATGGGGAGAGAAACATTTAGAATTTTATTGCGACATATCGGGCGAAACCATTGGACCATATGTACCGAAAACATTACGTGACGAGGTAATTAATTTGTTTCATGGTAACGCACACCCCAGCGCAGTAGCCACAGACAGGGTAGTGCGCCAGCATTACGTGTGGCCGGAAATAAGTAGGGACGTAAAGAAATGGTGCAAGAACTGCATTCCGTGCCAAAAATCAAAAATATCACGCCATAACAAATTTTTACCGGAAAAAATAGTAACACCTGACGAGCGTTTCGCACACGTGCACATAGACTTAGTAGTACCGTTACGCGACAGCAACGGGTACAAGTATATCTTAACGATGATCGACCGATTCACCAGGTGGCCTGAGGCCATACCGCTGTACGAGACGTCAGCGACTACGGTGGCGCGCGCGTTCTACGAAAACTGGATAGCCAGGTATGGAGCACCGATGTACATAACCTCCGACCAGGGCAGACAGTTCGAGTCAAGTTTTTTCGCCGAGTTATTACAATTAACGGCCGTTAAGAGAAACAGAACCGCGCCGTACCACCCAGCTTCTAATGGCATGGCGGAGAGATGGCACCGGGACCTAAAGGCGTCCATCATGTGCCACACGGAGAAAGCAGACTGGTCCCGAGTACTACCGACGGTACTATTAGGCTTGAGAACACGCGTGAGGCTAGAGACCGACGCGTGCCCCGCCGATTTTGTGTTCGGAAAATCCCTCCGGATACCGGGCGAGTTATGCATTTTCGACGAATTCGCGACGGAAAGCAACGTATTTCTGAACGAATTTCGCGATTATATGCGCAGGGTTAGAGCCGTACCGGTAGCTCACAAGAATAAATCACGACCATTCGTATTTAGGGACTTACAGAACTGCACACACGTATTTCTCTTGACTAAACTCATTAAACCAGCCTTAGAAAGACCGTACACTGGACCGCATAAAGTAATTGAACGTTCTGCTAACGGACGCAATTTTACTATCGAGGTGAACGGACGACAAAGACTCGTAAATATAGAACTGTTAAAACCCGCATACTTCATCCGGATGGAACAAACCGATCCAATTAAGAACTCCAGTCTACCCGAGACTGTTAGAGACAATACCGCGAACGGGAGTAATTCGCACAATGAAATATCTAGCAACGCTGACATCGACGTCGAGCAAAGTAATACAAATACAATAAATGACGAAGTTAATAACGATAATCACAATTTAGACACAGTCGATGACAGCATTGCATATGACCAGGGCGTAGTAACGTCCAGTAGTTTTTTAACAAGCAGAGCATACTCCGCAAATGACGAGCAATATTGCGAATCACGCGATTTGGCGGAAAACTCTGAAACAAACGAAACGTTGTATAATCCTAGTCATTCAGAGATTCCAAAAAATCAAGAACCGGACGCGAGACAAAACGCGAGAACCGGCAATCATAATTGTGATAAAGATGAACCACTTACGTGTTCAAAGCCAAATACTAGTAAACCAAAGAAATGTATACCCAGTATTTTAAAACGAAACCGAAAGACTGAATCCATTAATGTAATAAATCGCGACTATAGATGTAAATCTGTAAATTTTATGTTAAACCCCAAAATAATATGCTATAGGAAAACGTAGAGCAACCGATCCGCAGGCTTTTGGAGGCGGTGAATAGGTACAAGAACGGAACAACTGACGAGGAGATCAGACACGATTGCTTCATGGTTGAACTCTACGCAGAATCTTATCGTAAAGAACAGGCAGAGGCATACGAGTCTCGTAAAAGAGCATTGCAACGCAAAGTTTGGAGGGAAACCGTAGCACGCGAAGCGGATATCGAGGTCGCTCAATCAATTAAGAACTGTTAGATTAATAGGCTGCAATATGCTGTCGACAAGAGCACTATGTACATTCGTAGAATTAAGTACGAGAATAAACACTATACAGCTAACTGATTGTAAAAGTATAGACAACCAAAAGCACTTGATCGAGCTATTCGAGAAGATCTGCACACCCGAGTGCAGTGTATCGAGACTAACGGTTAACTTTACCAACGAACAAGAAGCAAATACCAGAGCGATTAACCTGGGACAATTGCGCGTAAACCATAGTTTAAGATACCTAGACTTAAGTAATAACATCGATATGAATAATGTAATTAAAAATGTAATAGAAAGGCTAACGGCATTAGAATACTGTAATATACTAGGAATAACGTTTAGGGAAACACCCAACATTTCAGCGCACTCAGAGTTAAAGGAATTACAGCTAGAGTATTTCGAACGGATCAACCAAGCGACTGATACACTGACAAATGCGCCGCTCGCAAAATTATATATAAAAAACAGCTTAGGTAAGAAAAAGACCAGGATGTTGAGCCTGGAGTTCATCGAGTCTAACCTTAAGTTTTCCAACCAAATTGTAGTTAAATTACGAAAATGTAGAGTAATCGCACCACGAGGGCGACTCCAAAGATTCATTAAAACATACGAACAGAACCCATCAGGTGAAGAGGTTATGTACACCTTTAGTAAGTAAATGTTAACCTAGAAAAACCCCGGTCAACATTTAAGGGGGAGCACTGTGGGCAATAGGCACACAGAGTGTTTACCGCAGTAACCACTAGTTGGCGCTTCACAGCGAGCGATATAGAGAGAGCGGGATAACCGCCGAAAGCAGTCGCGTCGTAGCTTCCGACGCATGAGTCCGCAAGAGCGGACGAGAGATTGTAACAATAAACTCTAATCATACTTATATCTCTGTCTAGCTATCATTGTACGTGTACCTCGAACTCCTGGTAACACCGAGTGTGGCGGCGATACGATCAAGACAACAGACCCTGATCCCCACATACGCATAAGTACAGTGTATATCACATTTTATGTTACCCGCGTCCTGTATCCAAATTTGAATTTCAAATTTCTTTTATTTTTTTTCAAAAATATTTATTTATAACAATTCTCTTTTTTTTATTTATTTTTTAATACAAAAAATCGAATAGAAAAAAAAGAAATATAATAAAAAAATTTATTTATTAAAAAAAAGCTAATATTTTTGTAACAAAATTTGATATAAAAAAATATAAAACAATAAAAAATATTTACCACACACAAAAATAAACTTTTAAAAGAAATCTAAACGTCAAACCCTATAAAGTATGTTTTCAATACGTCCAAATTTTTCTAAAATTTTAAATTAAAATTTAATTAAAATTTTTAAATAAAATTAAACAAAAAACTTTGTTCTTAAACTTGAAAAATTTGGACTTGAACGTTAAATAAACATAACGAATTTTTTCTAAATATAAGCCTATCTTTAATATTAAATAATATTAACTATTTTTCTTAAATTAAATTTCAATTTCAGGAACATAATCAACATAAACAGTTATACCAGTAAATAAAAAATTAATAAATTTAAACAATATACATGAATGTTGCTCTATATCGAATAAATTAATTATATGGTTTCATATAGACAAATTTAAATTATGCAATATTTTATCACATTTACTTACCTTTACTGTCCAAAATATACGTGCCATTAACATTGTTTCACCAAATATTCTTTAGAAGAAACATTATTGTAAAAAAAAAACTATATGGTTTTATATAAACATATGAAAATTATGTATATAAGTATTTTTTTGAAATCACGTTAAATCTTCGTTCAAAATATGTTTCCTATTACTTCTTTCTTACCAAATATTTTTTTTTTAAATTTTTGAGATATTTGAGGAACAACACTTTTTTCTTCAATACATTGATATTCAGAATATTAGAATAATATCTAAAATTTAACAACTATAAATACATTTTAAATTTATTATTAGAGAATATATGTGTAAATGCAAAATAATAATTCTGCATACTATAATTACAATTGTAATTATTATTATTATTATTATTTTATATAATAATATAATAATAATATAAGATAGAGAAAAAATGGCGTCAGGAGGTGAAGAGCCTCCTGACAACGACGAAGAAGTTTATTATAAATGTCATCCAAAAAGTAAAGTTAAAGTAGTTATTTGTTCAATATGTAAAAGTATTTATCACAAAAGTGATTATGTGAGAATAAAAAGTGGTATTACATTAAGCAGTTCGCTAATAATATGTCCGGAACATAAAGGACTAAACTTAACCTCAAAAAAATCAAATGAAGCAGCCTTGAGTGAAACAGCAAAGTATATTATAGCACAAATTAAATTATTACAAAGAACGCAGATACGAGAAGAATATCTAAATGATATAATAAATGAAACGAACAATATTGATTGCAATATTAATGATGAGCAGACTGAAACTGAAACTTTAAGAATTGAAAACACCTTACTGAAACAATTAGTGGCAGAAATGAATGATAAGAATCAATTATTAAAAAGTGCTTTAGAAAAGGAAAATTCAAATAAGATAGAATTTAAAAAACAAACATATTCACAAGTTGTAAATAATGTACCACCTAAGCCTAAGAAACTTCCTAAACTAATAGTTAAAAAGAAAAGGGAAGAAGATACTTTTGATCTAAAAAAACATGTAAATCACTATATGATAAAAAAGAAATCAATTCAGACAAAAAATATATTTATGAAAAGTGATGATGAAATAATAATTGATTATATGAATGAAACAAGTATTACAGAAGCTGAAAAGATATTAAAAGAAAAATTATCTAGTTTATGTGAAGTTAAAAAAGAAGAGTTATTAAAACCCAAAGTGAAAATTATTGGTATACAGAATATAGAAAAAATGGATAAATTGTCTTTTGAAAATGATATAAATGAAAGGAATTTTAAAGATTTCTCAACTGGCTGTAAAGTATTGCATAGCTATGTAAATGAAAAATTAAAACAAGAAAGTTTAATAGTTGAAGTTACAAATGAAATTTATAAAAAAATAAGAGAAAATAACTATAAAGTGTTCGTTGGATTTCAATACTGTAAAGTATACGATATAATAAATACAAGACCATGTTTGAAGTGTGGAAGATTTGGTCATAATAGTTACAAGTGCTTAAATGAAAAAGTTTGTTTAAAGTGTTCAGGTCATCATAATACAATTGAATGTACACAAACAGATAATCTAAATTGTGTAAATTGTACGTTTCATAACCAAAAATATAAAATGAATTATGACTGCAAACACGTGGTTAATGATAGCATGTGCTGCCAAGTGTTGAAAAATAGAATCAAGAAGGAATTAGGAAACACGGATTATCCTATGAGTCCGATAATACCAAGATATATCGGTAATATAGAGATCTTTCAAAATGTTACTAAGAAGAAAAGTATTTTGAAATCAAGAACATTAACATCGATTTCATCATTGACTTCTAATAAATAATATTTAAGTAAATTTAAGAAATTCTAAATAAGTAAAAGATGGATAACTTTAATATTATTGATAACATAATTAATTGTAACGTATTAAAAGAAATTATCGTCAGCGATATCGACACTCTTAACAAATTTGCCAATTCAAATAAGAATTTTATACTTTATGTTAATATACGAAGTTTGAATGCTAATTTCAATAAATTGGAAATTTTGATTAATCGTCTTGAAATTAAACCATTTATGGTCATTTGCGTAGAAACTTGGTCACTTCAATATTATAAATATTTTAGTTTAAAAGGTTACAAAATTTATTATAACAATAGTCAAATTAATAGAGCAGATGGAGTTGTTGTTTATATGGCTGAAGATATAATTGAGAACACAGACATTATTCAAATAGATAATTTAAGAATGTTGAATACAAACATAACCTCTAATCATGAAAAAACCATCGAAATCACTTCTTTATATAGATCGCATGATATTCATAAAGTAGAATTCTTAATGAGTATAAAAGAACTATTAAAATTAAAGAGAAATGTTGCTAATCATATTATTGTTGGAGATTTCAATATAGATCTCTAGTCATGATAACATTAGTCAGGAATTTTTAAATAATTTTCTTGAATATGGGTACATACCATGTTTTTAAACTGGAACAAGATTAGCAAATACTAACACAATGGGTTCATGTATAGATAACTTCTTTATTAAAAATAGTAATGTAAATGTTAAGGCGGTTAAATTAACTGATTCATTTACGGATCACTTTCCATTATTTTTATCAATAAAAAATATAAAACATAGTGGGAACTATAAAATGCGATCAAAAATTTGTTATGATAAACTTAATAAAATTGCTAAAAAACTTAATTGGAATCAGATATTATTAATGAAAGATCCATCATTGGCAATTAATTGTTTGATTGATAATATAAAGGAATGTATTAATAGTGCAACATTTAGAATTAATAATAAAAAATCAGATAAATTGAAACCAAAAAAATCTTGGATTACTAAGGGAATTATTGTTCCATGTAATAGAAAAGAAATGCTTTATAGAATTTGGATGATGGATGTAAATAATTTTGATAACAGGATGGAATACAAAAATTATGATAAAGTGCTAAACAGAGTAATTAAAGATGCAAAAATTAAATATGAATATGATGTGATTAAAAAAGCTATTAATAAACCAAAAAATTTATGGAATATTGTAAATCAAAAACTAGGTAAAAATACTAAAAAACAAGAGAAAATTACTGCTATCCTTGATAAATATAAAAATAGAATAACGAATACAGAGGATATTGCTAATGTTATGAATAATTACTTTACTGACATTGGTATTGAATTGAGAAATAAAATTCTTGAAATTGATAGTGTCGATATCCGGTTGCCTGATTTCAATAACAAAACTATATTTATGATTCCGACAGATCCGATAGAAGTTTATAATATAATAAATGATTTTGAAATAAAAAATGGTGGTTCGGATAAAATCGACACTAGAACATTGAAGTCACTAATTAAATATATTTTGGATCCATTAGTTCACATTTTTAATTTATGCATAGAAAAATCTGTTTGGCCTGAATCACTTAAAAATGCAATGATTATACCAATTCATAAAAATGGTAGTAAGAAGAAAATTGAAAATTATAGACCAATTTCACTAATTTCTAATTTAGCAAAAATTTTAGAAAAGATAATATATATAAGGATCTGTAAATTTTTCAAAGAGTGTAACATATTCTCAGAGAATCAATTTGGATTTATACAAAATAGAGGCACTAATGATGCCCTACAGAAAATAACCAATAAAATTTATAATAACTTGGACAATAGTAAACCTTTGGCTATAGCATTTCTAGACTTGGCGAAGGCTTTTGATACGGTAGATCATAACATATTACTGAATAAACTTTACAATTATGGAATTAGAGGTAATGCACATAAATTAATGTTTTCATATCTTACTAATAGACAGCAGATAGTAAGAATTGATGATACTGTAAGTCATAATAATATTGTTAAAACAGGCGTTCCTCAAGGAACTATACTTGGACCTTTGCTTTTTATAATATATGTAAACGACATGTTAAAAGAAAATATAATCTCATATGCAGATGATACAGCATTAATTGTTACCGAAGATACTTGGGAAAAAGTTAAAAATAAGATGAATATTGAATTAAACTGGATTGCAAATTGGTTAGCCTTAAACAAGTTATCTTTAAATATAGAAAAGTCAACATATATTACATTTGGAAATTATATAGATAGCGTTCCAGATTATGAAAATGATAATTATGATATCCAAATTAATAACAATAAGCTAAAAAGAGTGAAAAATACCAAATATCTAGGCTTAATATTTGATTATAGAATGAATTGGTCTTTACATATAGAATATTTAGTTAATAAAACTAAGTACCTAATATTCATTTTTCATAAACTTGCAAATTATATGAATATAACAACACTTAAAATGTTATATTATGCACTGTTCAATAGTGTTATTAGTTATGGTATTATAGCATGGGGTGGTGCGTATATGAATAGTATAAGTTTGCTGCATAATTTACAAAAAAAAATATTAAAAATAATAAATAAAAATAAATTTATAACTAAAGATTACCCGTTAAATATAGAACAATTATATGCGTTAAATTGTTTATCATATCATTATAATAGTTTAGGTAATCTGTTTATGTCTTCGAACAGTATAACTAGAAATAAGAATCTACCTATTCCAAGATTCAAAAAAACTGTTAGCAAAAAAAATAGTTATATCAAAGCTATAGGTTTGTTTAATATGCTACCAATTAGTCTAAAAGAATTAAATAAAAAAAACAAAAAGATAAAATTGAAAGACTGGATAGTTAATAATATTTAAAAAATCTATACAAATTTTATTTATAAATTGAATCTTTATTATGATTGTTTTTGTTTAATGTTGCCTTAGTGATTTTATGAGTTAGTAGCCTCTTTATGGATGTTATATAGTATATAGTGAAAGAATTTAACTATGTCATTTTAGTATGTAAGTATATTATGTAATTTTAGTATATAAGTCTTAGATACTTTAGTATCTTGCCAGTTCCACCAACAGATATGTGCATTATATCTCTGTGGGGAAATCTATGTAATTCTAAGGAATTCTATGTATTTTCTGATACTGGTAAATAAATAAATAAATAAATAAATAAATAAATAAAGAACAACAAAAACCACCAACGGTGCGAGCGCGAAGCGCGAGCTATATTCGGTCGTGCCTTATAAGTTTCGGCGCAGCCTGAGAACAGAAACTTGCGCGTGGAAGCGCGCAGGGGGGGGGGCTCGGCCCCCCTAGTGATAAATACTATTGTGTATTTATTGCTGTAAAACATAGCAGGGCTAAAAATTATAATAGTAGTTTTCGTGACAAGGCCGTAAAGTAGAACTTTTTCAGCCGAGTGTGGAGTCATGCGAGGCTGAAAAAGTTTACGGACATTACTTTTCGAGAGAGTATTCGTAAAGTTCTTAGCAATTTCAATACAATATTTTTTTTTGTACACGTGTCCGTAAAGACTGTACACGTGTTCGTAAAATCGCACTTTACGTCCGCAAAACAGTACGTAAAGTCGTACTTTACGGATACTCTATCGAAAAATAATTTATACCTTACTGAAAAAATGTGTCATTTATCAACAGATACTTGTTATGCGTTATTTTTTTTTCTTCATTTATTATGCCATAAGCTATAAGTTATACTCGACCTATACATAGATTAGATTTATTTGTTGCGTATTCAAATTTGTTTGTGTAGCCTCCGTTTTGATTACTTCTATTGTGTTCTCAACACTATTATATGCGTTAAAAGCGTTAAATAGAGCCGCGGTGGCTCATGGGTAGAGCTCCCGACTCTCACACCGAGGGTCGTGGGTTCGATCCCAGACGTGTACCTCTGAAAATTTTTTCATGTGCATTTTTCGAACACCGTGACTCAGTAGCTCGGCGTGTCACTATAATGTGACGCCAGCTCAGGTACGCGTGCGTTTCGTGCACTTGTCAGTGCATGAGAGGCACGGGCATCTGAACTATAGGGAACGTTAGGGACGCGAAGATGTAAAGAGGATCGCGGAGGTTCCATCGGGAGGACAGGAAACTGTTATTATTAGACTAACTACAGTGACCGATGATATCTTCGGATGGACACAAGCACCACTGTTTCAACTACATGTGCTTTGTTTACAGACACACCGTTCACCTCCGTCGCTGATGAGCCCTGGCAGCATAAATAGAGTGACATTAAATAACAAAAAAAAAAAAAAAAAAAAGCGATAAATTTTTGCTATTTTGCAATTGTTTGTGACGTGGTATTCGCGTGCCCGGGTGAAATTAATTATTATTAATAATTAAAATTAACCGTTGGGCCGCGTTGCCCAATACCGCGCACACAATTAATTTATTTTCCGAACTGCGGCTGTCGCCAGGAACGCGAGTTCGCTGGGACGATCGGTATGGAGGATTCGGGCAATCCTCCTTGCCTCGGCCCGATATGAAAAATTAACGAATGTCGGCGGGAGCGGGGAAAAATAACAAAAACACACTTGATTAAAAATAAAATAAAAGAAATATTTATTTTAATAAAATAATTAACAAGATGGCCACTCGGGCCGTGTGCCGCGACAAAGTTATTTCGCGCGGGCGGAAGTCCCGGGAAACCTGCCGGATCGAGATCCTCGCCTGCGACAGGTTTCACTCCCGGGAACCGCTGTTCGAGTACCGTTGTACTCGAACACACTCCCGGGGTACACACACACACAAGGGAGGGGGAGGGTCACGGTAATAAATTGTCACTTACCGGTGACGATCCTCGGGGATGGCCCAGCCGATCCTCGGCGACTGGTCGACCTCCTTAACAAGGGGACGACCGGTGGTTGAGGTGGTGAAGGCGGCCCTTGCCGCGGCGAGCGAATCGCGATCCGCGGTATCACCCGCGCACGACCCCGTCCTTTGGTTCACACACACACACAAACACACACCTCACGGAACACACGTTTTAGTCCACCCGGGTCTCCGCACCTAGCTCTGCTCCGGAACAACCGTTCACAGAGCTTAATGCAGGAGGGGGTGGGGCGTACTCTCGGCACTCACGAGCAGTACGGAACGTCTAGACAATATAATAATCCGTCCCGATCGACGGATCATTACGCACTGCTTAGGCGATCGCCTAATTTCCCGAAAAAGGGATGGGAGTGGGGAAACTCACACACTCTTTCGCGCTCCCATCCCTACGTATTATTGCGCGCGTAATCGTACATTTGTAGAAAAATAAACAAGTGTCGTCGGTTGGCCTTGACATACGAAAGGCTCCGACGACTTACAATTCGACAATTTAAATACTCTATTCGTCGTGAATAGATTGTGTGACGATATCCGTCACAAAGCCCCCCCCCCCCCCTAGACTCCACTTCCCTCGGGAAGGCCGAGTCGAAAGAAAGGCACAATCTATCCACGACTGCGCGCTGTACGCTTCTCTTCTTTTCTTCAATTGGAGGCTGCTTCAATGATTCTTCGTGCTTCGTATGATATTAACGTGGCATACAGTCACCAGGCCCAGCCTTCGCTGACTGTTCTCACGTACGCCGATACGTTTTCCCTACCGCTTTACATGGCAACCCGAGGTGGTACATATCTCTTCACATCGGATATGTGTACCTCGGCCCGTTTCCGACCAGACTCTTCTAGTCTCAGAACTACTGGAGATAGTACTTCTTTAACATCAAAGGGTCTGTCATACTTTGGTGCCAGTTTAGCAGACATGCCTTACGCACCTTAGGTAAGTGTACGGCAATTTAAATCATAAGCCTTGAGGACCTGCTTGAGACGTCTTATAGTTCTGACATATCAGACACCGTAAGACAAATTGGTGGGTATCGTGGTAGATACCTGGCCAATAATAATCTCTTGCAACGCGTTCGTAAGTTTTTTCAATTCCCATGTGACCCATAGCTGGGTGGAAATGAGAATCTACTAGAACTCGGTTCCTCTGCTCTAAGGGTAGCACAAGACGCCAGCCTTCCTCTCGTTCTGTTACAGAGTCCAAGAGTTTATCACTTGTAAAACGATATAGCATATCATCCTCAATTTTCCACTCCGGAAATCTTTGAGGGCATGAGCGTACATCGTTTAATCTAGCAATATACCATGGGTCTGTAATTACTTCGAACGAGGCAATCTCTTCTTCGTCGGGGTCTGGGTTGACGGCACGAGAAAGCGCGTCCGGGACATAGTGCAAGGCTCCTTTCTTATGCACTATTTCAAAGTCCCATTGCTGCATTTCAAGTATCCATCGTGCCAACCTACCCGACGGCTCCTTGAGATTTTTGAGCCATATGAGAGCACTATGGTCGGTCACAGCCGTAAATCGATAGGCCTCAATGAATGGTCTCAATCTCTTAATAGCCCATATGAGAGCCAAGCATTCTTTTTCCGTTGTCATGTAATTACGTTCAGCGCGATTTAATAATCGGCTGACGTAGACAATCGGATGCTCGAAACCCTCGTCGTCCAGTTGCGTCAACACCGCACCTATTGCTAAGTCACTAGCGTCACTTTGGACGGTAAATGGCTTAGAAAAGTCTGGACGGGCTAGTACAGGCGCTTCAGCTAACGCAACTCTACGCTGACGAAACGCCTCCTCCTGCTCCTCGCCCCAATCCCAAGCCTGGTCTTTACGCAGCAACTTGGTAAGGGGAGCTTTAATGTCAGCTTCTCGATTAATGAATCGAGAGTACCAGCCTACCATCCCGAGAAAGGATCTCAGCTGTTTGACATTACGAGGGGTAGGGTAATTAAGGACTGGAGCGACTCGTTCCTCGTCAGGCCTCAAGCCGTCCGCGTCCAATTTGTACCCAAGGAACGTTACGCTGGAACAACAGAACTCACACTTCTCTCGATTCACTTCGAGTCCAGCGTCATTCAACGTCCTTAGTACGTATTCGAGCCATTTCAGATGGTCCTCAAAAGTTTCGGTAATGACGATCAAGTCGTCTACATAACCAAACACATGAGGTTCCACCTTAGGCCCGAAGATTGCATCTATAAGCCGTGCAAAGGTCATAGGAGCATTCATGAGGCCAAAAGGCATTCTCGTGAACTGCCACAGCCCCGACCCTGGTACAGCAAATGCAGTATAATGCCGGCTCGCCTCGGCCATTAATATTTGGAAGTACGCTTTCTTAAGATCAATTTTCGATATATACCTTGCATTATGCAGCTTATCCAATATGGTATCCATATTAGGAATTGGATAAGAATCACGTTTTGTGACTGCATTAAGGTCTCGAAAATCGATACAGAAGCGATAACTTCCTTCGTCCTTGCGGACGATGACCGGAGCAGCTGACCAATCACTCGCACTCGGTTCAATAATGCCCTTGTCAAACATCTTTTTGACCTCACTCTGGGCAAATTCGAGGACCTTGGGAGACATACGTCTTGGCTTATGACGAACCGGTCTTGCACCAGGATCAACCTCTATGTGGTGCTCCGTTAACGTCGTAAAGCCGTGGACGTCTCCCGAGGGCAAGAGTAGGCTTTCAACTAACTCTTTGACTTGTTTCCGCTGGTCGTCCTGTATCTCAATTATACCAGCACATTCAGCGGAAATCCTCGAATCGATGTCATGAGATGTATCTCTGACGAAGTGTCTCCAATCACTCTCGCCAATACGCCAAATAGCTTCGCCTAATTTGACTTCCATATTCCAATGTTGTAGAAAATCCATACCGAGAATGATGGAATGCTCAATATTCTCTACAATTCTCAGTTGGATATTGCCATCAAGGCCTTCTACACAGAATAGGATGTCAATTAGGCCAAGGACTTTAAGTGCTGGTCCAGCCACACCTTTCACGATAACCTTGACAGGTCTCCATTTAAACTTGTACTGTTCGACAACATCTGATCGTACAAGAGAGACCATGGCGCCAGGATCGAAAAGTGCTTTAAAGTCCTTTCCACCGAGTCGTACTAAAAAGAATAGCCGGTTATCCGATTGGATTCCAGCAATTATCTGATCGGTTTGACTATCGTCGTTAGGAGTCGATGCCGTGTGCGTCATTTTAGACGTACTTGGTACGGCATCTGCCCCCCCCCCTGAACTGTACTTCTCGGCAACGAGTTTGTACGGTTCATGTTATGCACACCATCGACAACTACCTTCTCCACCAAGGGCTCGTTGTTGAGGACAATTTCCTTCTCCACCAAGGGCTTCTTGTCCTCATTACTAGGTGTGTCACAACGGGGTGACGATGAGCAACAACCAAGGTCGTTCACTCCGATGGTGCCAAGCGGCTGAGATAACGATCTCTTTACGCTTTCTTCACCAATAATATCTCTGCTATCAGAGTATATTTGCCTTTGGAGTTCCTTAGACCAATCTTTAGCCTCACGCTTTTGTTGGTTTAATAAGGTTCCTTGTTCTGTTTTACCTTGCAAAGCTCGGGTGGGATTGACAGGTTGTGTTCTAAGAACTTTTCCATCTGTCGAATCCCCAGAACGTTTAGGATCCTTACACTCAGACTTACTTTCGACACCAACTTCGGTCTGAGAGGGAATTTGATCTCCGTTAAGGACTTTAGAGAAGTCAGCAAATGATTTGCTAGAATTCTTAAAGAGTTTAGAGGGTTCTCCAACCTTAAACTCTTGCCCTTGTAAACCATGCGGTTTACTTACTGCAGTGTAGGGCGCCCGGGGCAGCTCGGGTGCCCTGCGTTCAGGTTTCCCACGTTTTGGAGGAATCTGACGCAGTTAGGACATGTTTGGAGTGTAACGCCACTAGTTCCACATAGCTGGCACTCCTTTGCTACCAAATCGGTAGAGCACTGCTCAGCGGAGTGCCCAATGTTTCCGCATCGGTAGCATGTTCGGCTCGGGCAATTCGACGACCTATGACCGACTTTTTGGCATGTGAAACACACGCCGACAAAGTTGGTGCTCAGGTTCGTTGGATTTACTGCCGTCGCCTGTGGTTGCACATACCTCACCAGGTTTTGTGCCATTTGTGGGACAAAAACGTTTTGCTGGGGCAGTTGAGAATTCGTCAAAACACGTCTTTCTCTTTTGCCCGAGCTCTGTTTTTGTTGCCCGGGTGACTGTTGAGAAACAGGCACGTACGATACGGATTTCGAATTGGGGGCACTCACTCCATTATTCGATTTGCCGTATCGTTTCTGAAAACTATTAGCGACGTTGGAAGTACCGTACACACCGGCTGCTTCGTATTCGCTCGAAGAAGAGTTTGGCGAGTTTTTCGCACTTTTCTTGCTCTTCTTCTTAATAGTTTTCTTAGACGACTGTTTATCCGAATGAGAAGACTCATCCTTACTCTTTTCGGTATGGCTGAACTGTTCTATACCAGAACAGTGCTGATTTTGAGAACACATTGGGCAGGGCACTGAACATCCTGCGATCTGAGAACTCGTTGTCATTTCTGAAGTCGTGCAAACGGTTCAGAAACTCTTCCGCGTCCTTTTTGGTCTCACCATCAAAGGACATGTTCCAGATACGCAGCTCTCGTGCGCACCCTGTCCGATCGTGCGTTCGGTTATCGTCTTCACGATACCTTGGCCTGGCCTCGTAGGAGTCTCTTTCCCGACGGTCATCTCTATTATCCGTCCGGGAACTCCTACGCCTACTGGTAGAGGGATTCCTATTCTCTTGTCGGCCTTCAGCCGCACTACGAGAATCGGATCTCCTACGAGCAGGTTCGCGATCAGACTGATACCCATCGGACGAATCCGTCTGAGTACTCTGATCGCAAGTGGCCACCGCACGATTCTCTCGAGGCGTTTCTCTACGTCTGTCCGACCTCTCTCTGTGACCTTGCTCCGGAATTTCCGGCTGTGCTCGGTCGTCGAGTTTACGGTTGGACTGACGTTTATGAGTACGTCTCTCCGTACAGCTTTCACGACGTTCATCGCTGCTTGAGGCTCTACTCACAGAACGATGGTGTCGTGAATTTCTGTTTGGAGTCGTGTACTCACGCCTCTCTCTTCTATCTTGTCCTTCACAAGTCTTAGAAGAGGTCTCACGACGTCTCTGTTCAAACCTCGGTTTTTCGTAAGATTGAACACTGACGTCATTAGGAAGGTCATATCCATTCCTATCATCAACAAATTGACGTTCGGATGTATTAGCTTCAGGTTGCCTGTTGTCGTATTGTCTAGAGGTGTATCCTCGTGATGTACGACGGTCGGCTTCCGTCTGCGAACCCAAGTCAAAATGTTGTGTTGGCACTTCACTCTCTCTAGTGCCAAGGTGTCCGCTGTTTCTCTGCTCTTCAATTGGGAGGTAATGTGCGGGTGCATAAAAACCTCCGAGTTGAGCAGTCGTCACAGTCGTAACCGTCGACGTAGTGGTTGTGCACGAGGTTGCAGCCACCGAAACAGGAACATAAGGGATTGCAGTCGTGGTCATGTTTGCTCCCAGTACCTCACCAAACCGTTTAGGTATAGCACCTGTTGGTGCCAACCTCGGGCTTTGTGCAGTACTCAATGGCGAGTTTCTGGACAGACCACTTGGTGACAGAGCTCCATCTTCTTCAGGGATAGGTGCTCTGTCACTAGCAACCCATTCGCGATCCGACATTTCGGACTCGCAGGAAACTTCCGTTCCTGATGGGACCACACTCCCTTTCCTGGAACGAGGTTTCCTAATTTCCCATAGTTCCTGACATACCAGAGGTTTATGTGCAGGCTCTGCCCTTACATTCTCATCGTATTCAGGGAACCATGGTATTTCCAGATTAATGTCTACACATCTTATCCGGTGACGCAAAAGGCGTTCGCGGCACTCCGCCTCTTCGCCATTTGCGTTTAAACTCAGATGCTCCAATTGGGCATACACTGCCTCAATCGGAAGCTTCTTCGTTTCCCGACGAATATCCCTAGCTATGCGTGATTCACGCATAAGCTGGGCCATTCGGGCTTCATAGCTGCTGGCCATTATTTTTTTGACCAGCAGCAGCCGACGTGTTACGTCGGGAGAAGTACTCTCAACCGGGATTTCAGATGAAATCCCTAGTGTTTCAAATACTTCGGAAGTATCCAATTTTCAATTGGAAATTATTTTATTGGACTCACCACAATAAAATAATTGTTACTCCCCACGAGTAAAAAAAAATTTGGTGTCGGCTTAATTACAATAAATTGTAAAAATGCACCGACTAGTGTACCAACAAAATTAATTCACTTAATTAAAATCCAAAAGATTTTCTTTAAAAGGAATTTATTTCGTCATTAGAAGGACAAAATAATTAAATTTTGTTGGTTAAAGTTGTGACAAATCACACACTTAACACTTGCACCAAATTAAAATTAATTATTTAACTTGCTCACAAGTCTAAATAATTAATGTTTATAATAGTGTCTTGTGACTCACACGCACCAAGACTCTATACAATTGCTTCTGCAAGCAAAAATAATTAATTATTAACAAAAAGAAATCCTTAAATTATTTCAATATCGTCGGTAATTTACCAGTAATGGTAAATTTAACGATTTCCCAAAATATCTCTCTCACCAGTTATAATCCAAAAGATTCCTCACTGGCGAAAAGAATTTATTTTGTTATGGACAATGAAATAATTAAAGTTTCAATCTATTAATAAATACAGAACAACAAATTATAAAGGAAGAAAAGACAAAGAAAAAATTAAATTATTTATCTCACTAACGAGCCTAAATAATTAATTTTAAAATAAATATAAAAATAAATACAGTGTCTTGTGATTCACACACACCAAGACACTATTTATTATTTTGCTTTTCCAAGCCCAAATCAACAATAAAAAAATTTACTTTATAATTTACACTACAATACAAACACAAATTTAATTAAATTATTTCAACAGTAGGTTTGCAACAAAATAATTATTTCACTAATTGTCGTCCCAAACGACAATTTTTCAGCGAAATATATTTATTTTATCCTAAGAAGGACTAAATAAATAATTTATGTTGCTACCAAGTTGAAATAATTTATATTTCCTTTTTTAAATAAATTGAACGAAAAGGAAATGAAAATTTAATTATTTAACTTGCCAACAAGTCTAAACAATTAAATTTATACACCGAATTAATTTACTCAAACACACCAAAAAAAAAAATTATAACCAATTATTTAACTAACAAACAAGTCTAAATAATTGGCAAAAATGTGTGGAGATATAATTTAAACACACAAAAAGAGAAAAGAAAGTCTTTAACATATATTAAAATTTCACAGCAAATAACGAATACGAAATATTAGGTTAAATGCCGATCATTAAAATACATGCAAAAAAATTCAATTATTTAACTCACTCTCGAGTCTAAATAATTATATTTTACAACTCTCGTATCTTTGCGGAACAATCACCCAAAGATACTTAACATTAATTGTTTAACTTGCAACAAGTCTAAACAATTAACACGAGTTATAAAAAAAATTTTCTCACACTCAAAAATTTCAAAAATATATTACACGTATCGTGAACAGTAATACTCAATAAATACAAAATATTAAATTAAGTAATTACTGTCAGACAATTGTAATAAAGATAATTTTAATTATTTTACTCACACACGAGTTTAAATAATTAATATTACAACTATTGTAACTTTGCGGCTGATTCACACAAAGTTACTTGATGTCAATTATTTAACTTGCAACAAGTCTAAATAATTAACAATAGTTGTAAAATTTTTAATATACACAACAATTTATACATATATTATATAAATAAATAATAATAAATATTAAACACAATTATTAAATTATAATTACTACATAATATATGTCAGGGAGGGGAGAAAGCAGCAAAATTTTCGCTCTCAAACTCAAAAATAAATTCATTTAAAATTTCGCCGCGTCCCGTATAAAAAGAAAACAAATATTATAATTTAAAAATTTTCTTTAAAAAGGGAGGGGGTGGGGCAACTACCTCTCCCGAAAAGATCTAATTTTAAAACACTCTCACACAAAAAATATAAATTAGATCCCGCGCGGGAACGAATTTATTTCATTAGAATTAAATAAAATAATTCGCCGCAGTGGTTTCTCTCGGCGAAACCAGCTGCGAAGACTTCATACACGCGAAGGGGCTAGGCGATCGCGCTATTTCTCTCACTCACACACCTATAGCCCGCCTAGCACCTACTCCGATTCCCCGCGACTAGGGATTCTCTCTCTCACTCCCACTCGCGGGCGCAATCGGAGAGAGCCGATGATGATCGGCTCTCGCGAAGTCTTTCCTTTGCGCTATTCGGGGGGGATTCTCGCTGCCCGCGATCCGCGGCGCAAGCTACTCTCTCCCTACTTTGCTGCTCCCATACAAGCTAGCAAAGATCTCCCGTCAAGCTTGCGATCGAGAGAGACCGATCTCGGTGAGATCGGGCGCTTCCGGCTAAACACGGTCGCGCGCGAACTCTCTCTCGATATACCGGTGTATACCTCTCCTCGGATACCCGAGCAAGAGGGGGAATACTCCGGTATAGAGACGCGTCTCACACGCCGTCTCTCGCGCTCTCTCTCTCTCTCTCTCTCTCTCACTAACTCAAAATACACTCTCTCTCTCTCTCTCTCTCTCTCAAACTCAACCCGCTCACGTTTCGCCGCGACACTGCTCGCGCGCGAAAATATGGCCGACAAAATCCTACTTTAATTTAAATCGGTGAGGACGAAACCGAAAGTCCTGTCACGGTCGCCATTTGTGACGTGGTATTCGCGTGCCCGGGTGAAATTAATTATTATTAATAATTAAAATTAACCGTTGGGCCGCGTTGCCCAATACCGCGCACACAATTAATTTATTTTCCGAACTGCGGCTGTCGCCAGGAACGCGAGTTCGCTGGGACGATCGGTATGGAGGATTCGGGCAATCCTCCTTGCCTCGGCCCGATATGAAAAATTAACGAATGTCGGCGGGAGCGGGGAAAAATAACAAAAACACACTTGATTAAAAATAAAATAAAAGAAATATTTATTTTAATAAAATAATTAACAAGATGGCCACTCGGGCCGTGTGCCGCGACAAAGTTATTTCGCGCGGGCGGAAGTCCCGGGAAACCTGCCGGATCGAGATCCTCGCCTGCGACAGGTTTCACTCCCGGGAACCGCTGTTCGAGTACCGTTGTACTCGAACACACTCCCGTGGTACACACACACACAAGGGAGGGGGAGGGTCACGGTAATAAATTGTCACTTACCGGTGACGATCTTCGGGGATGGCCCAGCCGATCCTCGGCGACTGGTCGACCTCCTTAACAAGGGGACGACCGGTGGTTGAGGTGGTGAAGGCGGCCCTTGCCGCGGCGAGCGAATCGCGATCCGCGGTATCACCCGCGCACGACCCCGTCCTTTGGTTCACACATACACACAAACACACACCTCACGGAACACACGTTTTAGTCCACCCGGGTCTCCGCACCTAGCTCTGCTCCGGAACAACCGTTCACAGAGCTTAATGCAGGAGGGGGTGGGGCGTACTCTCGGCACTCACGAGCAGTACGGAACGTCTAGACAATATAATAATCCGTCCCGATCGACGGATCATTACGCACTGCTTAGGCGATCGCCTAATTTCCCGAAAAAGGGATGGGAGTGGGGAAACTCACACACTCTTTCGCGCTCCCATCCCTACGTATTATTGCGCGCGTAATCGTACATTTGTAGAAAAATAAACAAGTGTCGTCGGTTGGCCTTGACATACGAAAGGCTCCGACGACTTACAATTCGACAATTTAAATACTCTATTCGTCGTGAATAGATTGTGTGACGATATCCGTCACATGTTAAATTTTGTATTTTTATATAACTGCTTAATGCCATACGATATTTAATACCTTGGCAAAAATAACTCTGTATTCAATCAATTAATCTTTCTCTCTCTCTCTATATCTATATATTATGTTCAATATTTTGATCATATATCAAATTTTAAATTTGTTTATGTTTGTATATATTGTGACATGGCAGTTCTAAATGCATGTCACATGTTTAAGTTATATTTATATTATATATTTAATATTCCAAAGCCCCGTAGCTTATAGGAATTAATTATAAAGCTCACTCGGAATCCAGATAGGCTAGACCGTGAGGAAGAAGTACGCACTCCAGCAAGATACGCATAAACACACAAGCACACAATCACTATCCTTATAACAGTCCTGTAAATAATTATCCGGTAGTTGAAGTTGACTCTTGAAGTAGTTGAGTGAGGTCCTACTATAAATCCTGTTCCTTATGTCCTGGAGAAGGTGATCGTAGAAAGTGGCAGTAGAGGTAGCACATGTAATATTGGACAGCGTCGACAACCAGTAAACATCCAGCCTCCTCCAAGAAGTAATGATCCTTCGTTGGGACAAAACCTCCTTCGAGTACCTGCAACAGTATTAAATAAATCATACTGAATATAAAATAAGAATTGAGAAAAGCAGTAGGTTGTCAAAACCTAGTTGCAGGTAAGGAGAAGGAGAGGAGAGTTGAGGTTAGGAAATTACTTCCACCAGAGATTAATGTTAAAAGAAGAAACGACGCTATTTATACATTACCTCGGACAATCCAGCTAGATATTGACTTGAGAACAGGCATCTCCGGAACCTGGTGAGAAGAAGTAGTTGAGGAAATCTGCATACAGTGTTGATGTCGTCGTTCCCGCATGCCGCACCTGAAACAAATAAACAGACTCGGACGAACTAACATTAATACAGGGTATTGTATGGAACGAGAGTAATTTACCGTTTATGGACGTTGTTCCTGTAGAAGCGACTCCGGGTTGCTCGTATCCAGCAGTTGAGACGGTGCACGGGGACGGAGGTGTTCACTGTACGTAAACAAGACACGCACACCGGATCGGCCGCGTCGTGCGAACGAGAGCCAACTGTTGCGCGTGGCGCATGCGCGCGGACTCGCTGATCGGTACATCGAGACGAACTCGGTGATTCCGAGTCGGGCCGTCGAGCGAGACGTTTCGGTTAAAACGTTGTTATAATTATTACCGAGAGTGATTATATTTTAATTAATTGTTTAATTCGAGCATTTGCAGGTGAGAGTTCCTGCCTAACTCCCTGTTTCCAGCTTCCCGTCAAGCTGTGATTGTGCGTGTGTGTGCGGTAATCGCGTAGAATAAAAAATATAAATTTTGCCGCGTGAACGCGGCTGGCGACCGTGACTAACTTGTTCATTGATTTTGTGTATTATTATTATTTTACTTATATTAAAGTTTCTAGCTAAATTAAAAGTGTTGTTATTTTATGATATGGGAGCCGTTCACCCTGATCCCCAGTGAACGGGTTTTATGGCGACCGTGACAGGACCCCGGTGTTAGATTTTAATCGGGAAATTTCGGGATCGCGTGGTTCGCCATTACCGCACACACAAACAGGAGGACGCCGAGGAATTGGCTTTGGGCGGCCATTTTGACCTCGTGCGAGGATTTTGTGATTTTTTCATTTTTCTTTTATTACTGATTCGACTTGGTAAGTCAATTAAAATTGTTTTTGGCTGAATAAAAATTTTCTGTTGTTATAAAAATGCTTATTGTGGAAAGGAATATTACTAAAGCAAGTTTAAATTAATAATCATAAAATAATTTGGCTTTTGCTCAACGATAAAGTGTTTTGGTTTGTCTAGCTTGAATTAATCATTAATTTAACGAGCATGCTTATGTATTGTGTAAAATTGTTTATTTAAATAAGCCTATTGTTTATAAATTTTCCAGCTATCATATCATTTTATTGTATTTTATTAACGTGACTTGTTTTTTTTTTATAATTTTGATAAAGAAAATTTATTTTAGTAAATAAATTAGATTTTATTAATTTTGAGTGAATAACTAAATATTAAAGTAATGTTTGTTGTTCGAAATTAAAAATAGAAAAGAAAGTAAAATTATAATTTTATATTTATCCTGGTAACCGAAGCAGTTAAAGGTTGGTGATTAGTTATTATTAATTATAAAATTTTATTATTTGTTGACAACTTTTCTACCATTAATTTGCATTCAAGCTCCACCTCATTCCCTTGTAGCATAACCCTTGCTACCTTTCAAGCTTTATATATTAATATTCTAGCATTTCCACCAATTCTAGCTCCATATTGTTTATCCGGCACCTTGTATATAAAATTTATTTTGCTTGCGATTAACCTGAGCATTGGCGCACTAAGTTAAGTTCCTGCCTTTGTGAAATAACGGCTGAATAAATTAGTTTGCATTATTAAATGGGATAATTGATGCAGTGTTTGTTAGTGATTAATAGTTTTTTTTTGGTTCGCTTGATTGAAAAATAATTGCTCGATATAAAATATTTTGCTTGTGGTGTAATTCGAGAAAGGCTTGATAGCGCTTACATTTTTTTGTGTTGCTTCGACCTTAAAAATTTGTTCTTTTTAGTTGGTTTTATTTTTTTTAATTGATTGACTTTAACTGGTTTACCAGTAGTTTTTATCTTGCTTTGGATTTGGAAAGGTTTTTAATTTTTAGACTACGTTTATATATTTTTAAGAATTATATTTACTTAAGCGAATTCGTGTAGTATTGAGCAAATCGAGGAACCAGTTACCTGAGATAGGATAGGTTAATTGTAAGGAATAATCCGTGAAAGTTTGTGTTCCGTTCCGTGATAAATTATTTTTCTTTTTCAAACCGAAATAGAAGTGCAATATGATGGCGGGTAGCCTTTGGTCTTTGTCTTTAAGCTTATTACCCGGAGAAGATTTAGTTAGTTTATATGTAGAGGCAGGTAGTAGGATTACTTTAAGAGAATTAAATAAGTTAACAGATTGGGAAATTTTTAAATATGCCGATAAGAAGGGTTTGAGTCGTAATTGTGATGGGATGACGATAAGGGAGCGAGTTCATCGATATTCATTGCGACAATACTACGGTCCGATGGCAGCCGCGTGGAATCCAGCTATCGATGAGAGTGAATCGGAGTTTTATAATGACGATCAAGTTGAGCCATCTTTCTATTTTCCCATCAATCCAGCTTCAAATACATTACATTCAAGCAGTATGCAGTTAAGGAGGAATGTTGATAACGTATTGTTAGGAGAATCGGATATAAATAATGTACCTTTAAGAACCGGACAAACCGTAGGACGATTTCAGGATCCTATTTCCTTGAATAGTCATCGTGAATTTTCTGCATGGCAAAGTAGGCGACCCCAGGTGTTAGATTTACTTACCCAGGATGTGCCATCGGAAAATGTTCCCCAGGAGGATTCGTTAATACCTATAGAGGAATCAAATGATTTAAGGAATGGAGTTCCTAGTGTTCCCCCTCGAGCTCAATCTACTCAGTTTCCAGTTCCCGAAGGAAGAGTGCAGCATATACCCAGAGCTGATTATGAACAGCGGTCAATGACATTAACGGAACCCAGTAATTCGGTACATCCAGCTTACCCCACGATTCGAGCTGATAATACGTCGTATTTCCCAATCGCTAACCCAATTTTGAATCGAGCAGACCAACATAGGAGGATAAATGAACGGAACTGTGATGT
Source organism: Theocolax elegans (assembly GCA_026168455.1). NCBI lineage: Eukaryota > Metazoa > Arthropoda > Insecta > Hymenoptera > Cerocephalidae > Theocolax > Theocolax elegans. The sequence goes on from JANSJX010000157.1 coordinate 46,729, forward strand.
TACTGGACCCGAGAACAGTTATCTACAAAATTATCCAGCTAGTATCTCGGAAAGAAATCATTGTGAGATTAATAATGTTCTTCGGAGTAGTATGACTCGAAATGACTATCAAGAAGAAATACCAGCTACAACGGTTAATGGACGGCCTAGGATGGGGGAAAAAGAAACAGGTCGAGTCCATTGGAGTACTGACAATGATGGGACAGAGTGGACACACCCATTACCATTGGAACCGGAACGAAGGACAGTGAATCGATCGAGCTATGTACCCAGGGTAGACACTATTGATGAAACAAGGACGGACAGCAATCTAAATAATAGGAATAATCCAGCCACCAGTACCAGAATTCGATTCCCAAGTAATATACCGGAAAACAGTAATAATACTATTAGAAGTGAAAGGAATGCATCCAACTGGGATAGTTCCATTTTATTGAGAGAAAAGAGAACGGGAGAATTATTACAAAAGTGGCATGTAGAGTTCCGAGGAACTAAAAGGCAGGATCCGGAGGCCTTTTTGGAGAACTTGACTGAGTTCAAGGAATCATATAATTTATCCTTAGAGGATATTGTTCGAGCTTTACCCTCCGTATTGGATGATGAGTCTTGGTATTGGTATAGGAGAGAACACAAGAACTGGTCTAGCTATAACGATTTCGAAAGGTCCTTTAGGTTGCAATATTGCATGGAGGATGTTCAGGAAAGGTTAAGGATATCTATTGAGACTAGAACACAAGGTTTGGGGGAGGAAATAAGCATTTACTTGAGTAAGCTTAGAATTTTATTAGATCAGGTTAAACCTCCAATGAGTTTAGCGTCCCAATTGGACAGGACCTATAACAATTTACATCCTAGTTATCGTCAAAGGATTGATCGAGATCAATTCCAGTCGTTTGATGAGCTCCAGCAGTTAGGTAAAAGAGAAGAGCATAGACGAATTAGGGAAAAATTGTATAGACCACCTCCTTCATTGGAGGAATCTTATTTTCCAAGTGCTGCTTATATACCTCCAAAAGGAAGGAAGTTTAATAAGACCGCTCCTATAGGCAATCACCAAGAAGAGGCGTTGCCACAATTTGCCGAATATCAGGAATTGGCCTCTATCCAGCAACCATCGCAGCATTATCGTCCTCCGTCTAACCCTACAAAACCCAAAAATAATACCACCCAAGATTCTAGCTATCCGTCCAATTATAGATTTAATTCCCGTTCCGTTCCAAATTCTAGCTGCCCGACCAATCAAGCTCCTATGCCACTCAATCCAACCACTAATGAAAGGGGTAAGATAATGGTTCCAACCCATACCAATCCAACGCCCAGGAAAACCGGAAATGTAAATAATTCAAGCTATGGTACAGTTAATAAATGGCAACCGAAAACCCCTATTAAGCCAGGCAGCTCGAGCCAATCCAGTTCTCGTTCCTCTGGAGGACTTAGTAAACCCACTACAACGGCCCCTACGGTTTCAAATTTGAGTAAAGGAAACGGATCGTGTTTCAGATGTGGGGCTAAGGACCATTGGAGTAAAGAGTGTCCTAGTAATTGCTGTTGGGGTTGTGGTAGGGCAAATACTGTTCGAAGAAATTGTCCAACTTGCAGGAAGAATGATGTTCCGACCAATTTGCAAGAGAAGTCGGGAAACGGTCAAAGGAGGAATCAGTAAGGGTCGTGGATTCCTCCCTATCTAAACCGAATGACCCGAAACAGAGAGGAAGTGTTAATGGATTAGCCAGTTGTGATAGATCTAGCTCGTATGTTCTAGCCCCCCAATCGTTTATCCAACATTCCGTAGTAGGAGAAATAGAACCTAGGTTATTTTTCACGATTGAGTTGAATGGAAAGAAAGTTATAGGATTAGTAGATAGTGGATCTGTACATTCGTATTTAGGGAAAGGATTAGGTAAACAGTTTCTGGGAAAATATACCCCGATATCTAGCGCAGTTAATGTTGCAAATGGGAATCCAGTAGCTGTGCAAGGAAAGTTAGATGTAAAGATAACAGTAGATGGAGTGCAAAAAGTTTTACCGTTCCGTGTAGCCGATCAACTGCAATATGAATGCATATTAGGTATAGACTTCCAAAGGTTGTTTAAAATAAAGATCGATTATGCAAATGATACATGGTGGACCCCTGATGGGGAGTTGCATAATTTTTTCCCATATGGACATGATCCAGGTTATTTGCCCGCTCTAGCTAGTATAGATGGATTGGTCAAGGCTACTGAGAAAGAAAAGGAGCAAATCCAGAAGTTATTAGATAAATTAATCCCACCCACGCCAGAAGTTTTAGGAACTACCAACTTATTCAAGCATAAGATCGATGTGCAAGGTCATGATCCTATTAGACAACGTCCCAGGAGATATGCACCGAGGATGTTGACTGCAGCTCAAGCGGAGGTAGATCGCATGTTGAAAGAAGGAATAATTGAGCCTTCCGACAGTCCGTGGTGTAGTTGTCCGGTGATTGTTCCTAAACCGAATGGAAAGTTTCGTTTTTGTCTGGATTATAGGGACGTGAATAAGGTGACTAAGAGATGTGCTTATCCCATGAAGAATATGGATGATATATTAGATAAATTAAGGTTAGCGAAATATATTTCTAAGTTAGATTTAAGTCAAGCATATCATCAGGTTTGGTTGGAACCAGAAAGTAGGGAGATCACCGCATTCGCTGTTCCTGGGAGAGGTTTACACCAGTTTAAACGAATGCCCTATGGGCTAACTAATGCTCCAGCAACTTTCTAGAGGATAATGGAAAAATTAATTCGAGCTGATTGGGAACCATATGTATTTGTATATTTGGATGATATCATTATTGTCACCCAAAATTTTGAGGATCATGTTTATTGGTTGGAGAAGGTATTAGTAGCATTGAAAGAGGCTAATTTGCAAATAAATAGGGAGAAGTCAGAGTTTTGTTGCGATGAAGTTAAATATTTAGGTTATGTAGTAAATGCTGAAGGATTGAAAACAGACTCTGATAAGATCAAGCCAATAGTGGAATATCCAGCTCCTACCAATATAAAACAGCTTCGAAGGTTCCTGGGAATGATAGGATGGTATTCCCGGTTCATTTCCAATCTAGCCGAAATTAAAGTTCCTTTGACCGATTTAATGAAGAAAGGAGTAAGATGGCGATGGGAAGAAAGTCAACAGCAAGCATTCGAGAGACTTAAGTTGGCATTGACTCAAGCTCCAGTTCTAGCTCGACCGGATTTGAGTAAACCGTTTTCCTTGCAAACCGATGCTAGTGATTACGCGATTGCAGGCGTACTAACCCAAGAAATTGATGGAGAGGAGCATCCCATTTATTATGTAAGTCGTACTTTAAATCGAGCTGAAAGGAATTATAATGTGACAGAAAAGGAATGTCTAGCTGTATTGTGGTCCGCGAATAGGTTAAAAGGTTATTTGTTAGGTGAAAAATTTAAAGTTATTACCGATCATTCTAGCTTATTGTGGTTAAATAATTTGAAGGATCCTTCAGGAAGGCTTGGTCGCTGGAATACTGCGTTGGCTAATTATGACATTGAATTCGTACATAGGAAGGGTATTTTGCATCAGGTTCCCGATGCTTTATCTCGAGCTTGGGAAAATGATCAAGAGGTCGTTGCACTTATTCCGGCAGATATTGAAGATCCTTGGTATCAAAAGAGAGTTAAGTCGGTTTTGAATTTCCCTAATAAATATCCTGATTGGAAAGTAGAAAATAATCTCCTGTATGCTCATAGACCAAATAGGTTAATAGATCCTTTGTTCCCTGATTTAGATGCATGGAAGTTGGTTCTGCCACTTCAAAGTCGTGCTCAAGCTTTGTATGATGCTCATAATACACCTCAAGCTGGTCATTTAGGAATTGAGAAAACATAACAGAGAAAACAGGCTCCATCGGGTTTAATGGAGGAAAGGAATATAGATGCTCCGTGGAAAATCGTCGCAGCCGACATAATGGGCCCGAAGCCTCCTTCTAAGCGAGGTTTTCGTTATTTAATTGTTTTCGAGGATTTATTTACTAGGTATGTAGAGATTGTTCCGTTGCGTAAGGCTGATGCCAAAAATGTTCTTCAAGCTTTTGATGATGTTATAATAAATCGTTGGGGTTGTCCTCAGTATTTGTTGACGGATAATGAGACTGAATTCTCGAATGCAACGGTAACCAAAAGACTGCAAGAATACGGTATCCAGCAGTCTACAATTCCTCCATATCATCCTCAAGCTAACCCTGTTGAGAGAGTTAATAGGAATTTGAGGCCGATGATTAATAGTTTTCTAAGTGAGGATCATAGAGATTGGGACAAACATTTGAATGAATTTGGATTTGCGTTGAATACTATGGTTCACTCATCGTTGAAGGTTACTCCAGCTTTTATGAATTTTGGTAGGAATCCAGTTCCCGTATCCTTAATCCGAAAACACCTTGAAAGTCCTATCCCTGTCCAGCAACAAAATGAAGAAAAGTGGTCTAGCCGAATAACCAGGTTACCGATTTTACATGATTTAGTAAAGAGGTTTATAGACAAAGCAAGTTTAAGACAAAGCAAAAATTATAATAGAAATAGGCGTGAAGTAAGGTACGAGATTGATAACTTGGTGCTTCGTAAAAATCATACCTTATCTTCTGCGGTCCGTAATTATTCAGCTAAACATGCTCCAAAGTTTGTAGGTCCAGCAAAAGTTATTAAAGTTTTATCTCCGGTATTATATGTAGTTGAGGATTTGAAAGATGGAAAAGTCACAGAAGTATATGTAAATGATTTGAAAAAGTATTTACCTCGGAGAGGTAATCCCAATGTTGATATTCCAGTTAATGATGTGAAGAACGTTCAGACGGCGAGGAATGGAGAGGGAACCGGGAAGGAGAGGGGTGTATGTCCCGACCCATCGATCCCCACCCCCCGAAGAAGAGAGGGTGGAAAGGGGCCGATTGAGCAGGGAAGAGGAAGTAGTGGTGGGGACGTCAACACTGTCCCTGGGGGAGGTCCAGCTCGAAAGAGGGGCAGACCCCGAAAATGTTGAGATTGGGATGGACCATCCCCCAGAGGACGAATTGAGTTCTCACGAGGTGCTTCCGGAAGTGGCTCCATTGGGTCCAATTCCCGGTATAGTGGATAATTTGAATGGTGGGTTAAGGAATTTGTACATGATGTATAGGATGAAGGGTATATATATGAAAATGGAATTTTTTTTGTTATCTTTATAGATCCACCGGAGAACGAATATTCTAGCTTCCCTCCCTCCCCTCATCCCCAAAGATCTTCTAGCTTCCCTCCCTCCACTCACCCCCAAAGTTTATCTAGCTTCCCCATTCCCCAGTCTAGCTCCACCCGACCTTCTAGCTCCCGTAACCAATACACCGCCTCTATTTCCCAAAACCCTTCTAGCTCCCATCCTAATAACCCAAACCCTACTCACCCTTCCAGCTCCAATATTCCGTCCTTATTATCCCTTCCCTGGACCCGTCCCTTGGTACCGCCCAATGAGCGCAATCAAAACGAGTTCGATTGGCGACCCAGAAATTTATTGGTTGAGCAGGATTGCGCTCCTCGTCCTTCCGTATTCAGCGGAAGGCGACGTCAAGGCTGCTGGAATTGTGGACAGCGGAACCACAGTTGGGTTCAATGCCAGCAGCCAAGGCGAATAATTTGTAGGGGGTGCGGAAGACCGGGAGTCAAAATTAATGCCTGTCCGGATTGTAGAGAGGAGTGGGAGAATTCCCTGGATATGCATCCCAAAAATTAAATAAATATGAGTTTGAACAAAATTTTTGTTATTAATTAATATTTCCTATTGTCCCTTCATTAATTTCTAGCTTGGGAAGAAGTCAACGAATGATAAAGTTATAATTAAGGTAGCTGTAAATAATGTTCTAGCAGAGAATTGGGAGTTTTGTCGTTGAGTAAGGTTAAATTAGAGAATAAATAAATCTAGCCAGAAAGGAATTTAAATTGATTTTGAGCATTAAAAGGTAGAATGGTTGCCAAAGCTGATTCGTCGGTGGAAAGGAATCTCACCAGGTATGAGTGTGAATTTTAATTTTATTTATTTGTTTTAACATATGACGAATTGTTGTAAAAGAATCTATAATTATTGAATGAATTTTATTTTGTGTAACGGGTTATGTGAGTTCGCGAATTGCGTTAGGTAATACAATTAAGTTCGTTTATGTAACGGTTCGCCAGTCGTTCGTAATTTGATTTTAATGTTATTATACATATTTTAATTTTTTTTGTTGTTTGTTAAGTAACGTGGTGATTAAAAATGAGATAGGAAATACACCCTCAGCGCGATACACTGACCTTAAAATATTACTCTAGCGTACACGTTCCAGCTGATGTCTTTCTAGCCAAGCAGTTTTTCCAGCTTAAAATACACTCAACACAAACAGTGACACAAATACCCCGTGGTAGATAACACCGGTTATCTTAGATATAGAGTAGTAGATAAGTTAATAGAATAGAATTAGTGGACAGCTTATTTTAGAATTTTTTGTTTAATTTTGCGTTGTGTAGTAATTTGCGTTCGCAAACGCGAAGTTACCGGGGTAACTTCGGTTTGGCGGGGGGGAGTTGTGACATGGCAGTTCTAAATGCATGTCACATGTTTAAGTTATATTTATATTATATATTTAATATTCCAAAGTACCGTAGCTTATAGGAATTAATTATAAAGCTCACTCGGAATCCAGATAGGCTAGACCGTGAGGAAGGAGTACGCACTCCAGCAAGATACGCATAAACACACAAGCACACAATCACTATCCTTATAACAGTCCTGTAAATAATTAGCCGGTAGTTGAAGTTGACTCTTGAAGTAGTTGAGTGAGGTCCTACTATAAATCCTGTTCCTTATGTCCTGGAGAAGGTGATCGTAGAAAGTGGCAGTAGAGGTAGCACATGTAATATTGGACAGCGTCGACAACCAGTAAACATCCAGCCTCCTCCAAGAAGTAATGATCCTTCGTTGGGACAAAACCTCCTTCGAGTACCTGCAACAGTATTAAATAAATCATACTGAATATAAAATAAGAATTGAGGAAAGCAGTAGGTTGTCAAAACCTAGTTGCAGGTAAGGAGAAGGAGAGGTGAGTTGAGGTTAGGAAATTACTTCCACCAGAGATTAATGTTAAAAGAAGAAACGACGCTATTTATACATTACCTCGGACAATCCAGCTAGATATTGACTTGAGAACAGGCATCTCCGGAACCTGGTGAGAAGAAGTAGTTGAGGAAATCTGCATACAGTGTTGATGTCGTCGTTCCCGCATGCCGCACCTGAAACAAATAAACAGACTCGGACGAACTAACATTAATACAGGGTATTGTATGGTACGAGAGTAATTTACCGTTTATGGACGTTGTTCCTGTAGAAGCGACTCCGGGTTGCTCGTATCCAGCAGTTGAGACGGTGCACGGGGACGGAGGTGTTCACTGTACGTAAACAAGACACGCACGCGGGATCGGCCGCGTCGAGCGAACGAGAGCCAACTGTTGCGCGTGGCGCATGCGCGCGGACTCGCTGATCGGTACATCGAGACGAACTCGGTGATTCCGAGTCGGGCCGTCGAGCGAGACGTTTCGGTTAAAACGTTGTTATAATTATTACCGAGAGTGATTATATTTTAATTAATTGTTTAATTCGAGCATTTGCAGGTGAGAGTTCCTGCCTAACTCCCTGTTTCCAGCTTCCCGTCAAGCTGTGATTGTGCGTGTGTGTGCGGTAATCGCGTAGAATAAAAAATATAAATTTTGCCGCGTGAACGCGGCTGGCGACCGTGACTAACTTGTTCATTGATTTTGTGTATTATTATTATTTTACTTATATTAAAGTTTCTAGCTAAATTAAAAGTGTTGTTATTTTATGATATGGGAGCCGTTCACCCTGATCCCCAGTGAACGTGTTTTAATATATATATATATACAGGGTGTCCTAAAAGTAACGATACACCCAATAAATATTTCAGGTAAAAGCTTTTTTAAAAAAGATGAAGGTCATTCTTTAAGTAACTTTTTACGACAAATCCAGTGGTGAACTTGGATTTGACCTTCAACTTGTCATTCAAGGTCATTTCAAGGTCAACTTTGTTTTTTTAAATGGGAACCCCCATTTTTGACAATAGCAATCGAAAGAGCAAGAAATTTTACGTTTAAACATGTACTCAGGTCATAGGTCAAGGTGACCTTGAACCTTCTGCTGAAGGTTATTAAGTTTTAGGTATGGATCGGCTCCGATCTGTACTTGCTTGACGTAGGGGTATTGAAAAGGTCAAGGGAATTCTTGTAATAATGGTATCCAAAGGTGACCTTGGATTTGACCTAGTGTTAGACATTGAAGGTCATTCAAAGGTTAACTTTTTTTTAATGAAAATGGCTATTTTTCACAACAACAATCAAAAGAGCGGGAAAGTTATTGATCATTAGTTGATAAAGTATTAGTTCTTTTTTTGAGGGTTGAAAGTTTAAGATTAGTGAGATGCGAGTTCAAAACATAGAGATTTATGCGATATGTTAATAATTACAAGTAAAAACCTGATCAATTCATGTAAATAAAGCATCCCGATCGTGAGAGACGAGGGGACTCATGTAAATCAAGCACCCCAAAGGGAACAGATTTTACTACGTCCACGTCATTGTTCCTGGGTAACGCTAAATGTAAAAAAACTGACCTCGCAATGACCTTGAAGGTTCAAACTTACAGATTGGAGTTATTCATAGCAGGTTCGAGTGAAATTTCATGCTCTTTTGATTGTTGTTGTGAAAAATAGCCATTTTCATTAAAAAAAAGTTAACCTTTGAATGACCTTCAATGTCTAACACTAGGTCAAATCCAAGGTCACCTTTGGATACCATTATTACAAGAATTCCCTTGACCTTTTCAATACCCCTACGTCAAGCAAGTACAGATCGGAGCCGATCCATACCTAAAACTTAATAACCTTCAGCAGAAGGTTCAAGGTCACCTTGACCTATGACCTGAGTACATGTTTAAACGTAAAATTTCTTGCTCTTTCGATTGCTATTGTCAAAAATAGGGGTTCCCATTTAAAAAAACAAAGTTGACCTTGAAATGACCTTGAATGACAAGTTGAAGGTCAAATCCAAGTTCACCACTGGATTTGTCGTAAAAAGTTACTTAAGGAATGACCTTCATCTTTTTTAAAAAAGCTTTTACCTGAAATATTTATTGGGTGTATCGTTACTTTTAGGACACCCTGTATATATATATATATATATATTTTATTTTTTGTAGTTTTAAGAATCTTTATTCATTGTTTCTATTTATATTTACTTGAACAAGTTCACAAATGTATTGCCAAAGTTCCTACGGGGTTTCTACCCCAAAAGGTCCAATAAACAATATTTATTCATTCATTTATTCTCTCTTTCTCTTTCTCTCTTAGGCCATTGTGGCCGAAGATAGTATACGACCTTTGGCTGAAATCTCTCGCAAAGCAAAGCAGTTAGGTTATTTGCACCCGGTTGTTAAGAACTCTGTCGTTTACATGCGTAAGGAGAAAAAAGGAGCATTAATACGTATTAACTCCGATGCTGAACTCCTCTCCTTAACATTTAATCCTGTACTTCCTTCCTTATGAGGGGCAGCTGGTCAGGCGTCTCCGTCACTCTCGCACTCACATTTTTTCGCAATCGTTCATCTAAACATAAACAGACTCAAGACACATTTCTCATCAATAGAAGCCTTAATTTGTCCACAAGCCTATGATGTGATCGCACATACAGAGACCTTTTTAACTGAATCGGACTCCTCTGATATAGTAAAATTGCCAGAGTACACTCTTTACAGACTTGACCGAGTGGTGAAGGAAGGGAGGGGGGTTGTTGTTATTAGAGAAGAATACAAAGTCAATATGCTGGCTCACTCTGACAAATTGTTCTCTAATTCTCCCGAGTTTATTAGTTTACATATCATCGGCAAATCGACCTCGCTGATTTTGAGCATTGTTTACAGACAACCAACAGCATCTTATCCCACTACTTTTTTCGATTTATTATCTGATATCCTTCCTTCCCATGGTCTTGCTGTCATCACCAAGGATTTCAATAGTGATATGAAGTCCTCAAGTGCCGCGGCAGACATGATGAGGGCAAATATAACGGCCCTCAACTTATCATTCATCGACTCTGAACCAACTCATCATGCGGTCACATCCTCTGGTTTTTCAAACACATGGCTTGATCTCTTCCTGATCAGTGATCCTTCACCTGAATTTAGTTATTTTAAATCAACAGCCCCTTTCGCCGCAGGCCATGACTTCATAGCAATTGGGCTACTAATTGATAGAAATCCGCCCAAAATAAAAAGGTACTGGTCACGTAGTTTGGAGGGGAACAATCTCCATGAACTGGCCACTGCATTCAACACCATTTACAACTCTAATACAATTCACTTAATTCGAAATTCATCTGAACCTCATATCGCAAATCCTACTGAGTCGCCTGACCAATATTCGAATTTGAATTTGTATACCTACACCGGAATCTTCGTTGCTCCTCGCGATGTCGTGACACTGACTCGTTCCTTGCTGCATGTTCTTATTCTACTAATTTGTTGTCTTGTACTCCTAACAAACATCTATCTAACATTTCATCACCTAATTTATTTTTCACTACTCTTCACACAAATTCATTCAACATGTCATCATCTAATTTATTTTCTATACCTCATCGCAGTCATCCATCCAGCATGTCTTCACCTAATTTATTATTCACAGCTCACAACGATCATTCAAACGGCTCGGCATCTCCAATTTCATCACTTCTTACGATCATAATTCTCTACCTCCTAATTATATTCACGACAAATTATCCTCTCACCTCTTAGCTACTGTATATCACCTCATGGTGTCAGCTCTTTCTGCTTTCGACGCCATCGAGAAATTTTCAAATCCTCTAACCGCATGGAGGACTACGAGAAATATAAATCAGTAAGAAACAAAATTTACAACTTACTTGACAGCAATAAATATAATTACCTTACGGATAAATTAAAAATGCTACAAACCCGAAAGCTAAATGGAGGGAATTGAAAAACCTGGGATTATGCTCCAAGACCAACCTATCTCCACTGGACACTTTTACCACCCAGCAATTAAATGCTTATCATGTATCAATTTTCAATCGAGTTCCTCCGCTTTCACCTCTCTTCTTAAACTCACTTTATTTCTCCGTTTCAAACCTCTCTGATCCATCCAAGTTTGAGTTTGAGGCAATCAGTTCCTTAGGAGTTCAGCGTGCTCTATCTAAAGCGAAATCAAGGGCAGTGGGGACGGACGGGTTATCTGTGGCGATGCTAAAAATGCTCGAGCCACAACTAACTCCACAGCTGACATCTCTATTTAACGACATGTTGTCACTTGGTTTCTTTCTTGATTGTTGGAAGAAGTTTCTGCTCTTTCCACTGGCGAAATCGAACCGGATCCAGTCCTGCTCGGATACCAGACCCATTGCTAAACTCTGCGAGGTCTTAAAATTGCTAGAACGGTTGGTACATTCTCAATTGTCATATTATTTGGAGACAAATCGTAATTTGATAGACAGGCAAGCAGAATTTTGCAGAGGTCATAGTATGCAGACTGCACTCTTAGGTTTCTTGACGACATCAGAAGGGCCATTGATTCGCGCATGATTACCATATTAGTCCTGTTAGACTTATTCAAGGCTTTCGATTCGGTGCCACACGGCCCACTGTTGCTTAAACTGCGTGATATAGGTTGCTCAAATACGGTATTAAGGTGGTTTTTCCACTACTTAGTAGGTCGTACGCAAGCAGTGGTGGATGAGTTGAGCGTCTGTTCCGACTGGCTTGGGGTAAATTCGAGCGTACCGCAGGGCAGTGTCTTGGGTCCCTTGCTTTTTTTAGTCTTAATAAATGACCTTCCAGAGGTACTTGAATTTAGTAAATACATGATCTATGACGATGATGCTCAGGTTTATTACTCTTTTCCTCCAGCGGATTTCGAGTTGGGTGTCCAGTGAATCACACATAATACTAACGCGGTTGCATCCTGGGCTACCCTGAATAATTTGAACTTGAATGTAAATAAAACTAAAGTAATGATCCTGGACAGTAAGGCATATGTCTCGCGTGTGGACCTAACCACTGCCCCGCTAGTTAAACTTTTGAACAATTACCTTCACTACGAAAATCAAGTGAAATCACTAGGTGTCTGGCTACTGCCCACCCTGGACTGGTCCAAGCACGTCTTAGCCATCTCTCAGAGGGTGCACGGGATTTCGCTACGTTTTCGTAGGCGGGCATTCTCTAGGAACACCCGTAAATATCTTGTTGAAGTATTAATTCTGCCTCACTTTGATTACGCCTGCGCAGTTTATAGCGACTTGGACTAGACTAGAAATCTAAAACTCCAGAGACTACTTCATGCCTGTGTGTGGGGAAATTTACGCAGATATGATCATGTGACGCCCTATAGACTGAAGCTGGGCTGATTCTCAGTGGAGTCGAGACGACTATTTTTCATCAGCTCATTATCATTCAGCATTCTGGCGCATGACTCACCCCATTCCCTATCAGATCCCTTCATTAGAATCAATAGCTCAACTGAACAATGCATTTCATCCCGCCATCCTTCTAAACCATTGACTTACCTACCACCTCGCAATGAGTCTCTGATCATTCGTCATCACTGCCACTAAACAGATAAATTCACTTCCATTCACGTCATTCGATTCATCTCATCTCAATATCTTTAAATCATTCATCTTCGATCATTTGCTTCGTCTCGACTCCATAGCATGGGAAGAAAGGGTAGTAAATGAAAACCTAGTCCGTCCCCAAATAAATGAGATCAGCGATCGTAATATTGCCGAGCTTTAAAAAAAACGTCGACCACTTGTATTATGCGAGCCTAATTTATATCTATCTTTGTGTATCTCTATTTATTTTATTTATATATATTATCTGCGCTTTTACACAATTTGTTATTTTATTTTTGTATATAGCGTTATTTTATTTTTTGTTATATTGTTATATTATTTTATTTTATTTTTATATTTTATCTTTTTATCACTTTTTCATACATATTTATTTATTTTATACTCGTTATTATTTTTATTTACGGGATTTCTACCCCATAGAAACCGAATAAAATATCTCTCTCTCTCTCTCTCTCTCTCTCTCTGGTGAGTACAAGTTGGCTTGTTTACTGCTCCGTCTTGCTCTGTAGTTTTTACTCACACAGTTGCTCCGAGTTTCTTCTAGAGCATAAAAAAAGGGACGTTTACTGCCTGCAGCGTCTATCTAGAAATTTGGTGGTTCATTGCTGCAGCCAGTAGTTCCAATATTTGCAAATTTTTGTTCTGCGGCATTTTGGAGGTTATCTTCGAGAGTGAAAGACGACTCATCGCGCTGGCCAGTGTACGCAGTGCTCCCAACATCTCGACGGCTTTTCGCACGCTTTTCAACCTTCGTCGGTGGACGCTGCGCGGATATCATGGCAAAATCGCGCGGCTGCTTTGTGTGTGGCGGGAGACTCACCAGAAAGGACTACACGGAGGTCTGTCCACACTGTAATAAGATCACGCACGCACACTGTTTTGACGTCGCGCCGGGCTCCTCCGAGCGCCGCTGCTGTGCGCTGGCTCAGGCTAAAGCGCTAGTCGCGGCATCAACTGATGCGAGGGCGTCACTGCCTGGGTTACCGCGACAGTCGATGGAGACCTGCGCTATCGAGCTAGCGGCCACGCCTACTCCGTTTCCTTCCAGCGTCAAGCGCATAGCCTCGCTCCCGTCGCCATCATCGTCGCAGGTTGCTAAGCAACCTCGCGGCGCGGCGCCCACCGAGAGCTGCTCCGACCTACCCGCGATCGGTGCCGCCTATATGGCGGCTCTGTTCGCTGAGTTCGCGAGCCGTTTAGAATCAAAGCTTGAGAGTTCGGTTACGCGCATTGAGTCCTCGGTGCAGGGACTGGCCGATGAGATTCGTGAGTTGGGTTCGCGGGTTTCGCTGATAGAAGCGTCGACTGAGGAGAGGATGAACGGCGTGTCGGGCCGCCTGGATGCCCTTGAAACCGCAAACGAGGAGATTCGCGGCCAGATAAGCGGGTTACGGGGTTCGAGTCTGGGGACTACCGCGCCTCAAATTATTGACGCGTGCGAAATCCTTATCCTCGGCTTTCCGGCAAATCTAACTATTTTAGAAGGGGAAGCTCTACAAAAAACTTTTGAGGCTCTATATCTTCCCAGGGTTACTTCCCAGATAATCGAAACTCGTCCCTGGCTCGTTCGTGACAGACCTAGCGTTAATAACTTGGGATTGGCATCTTCGACCTCTGCCGCGAAAAATGTCAATGTCAGTATCGTTTCCAACACTGTTAACAACTCTAATATTAAGAATGGAATCGTCGTCCGATTTTCATCGCCCTCTACTAGAGACCTTATTCTCGAGAGAGCGTGCCTTCTCAAGGGAGACTCGGCGGATTCTCTGTTCGGTGTGGGTGGATCTGGGGCGATTTATTTGCGTGTGTTATGGCCCAAACAGATCTACGAACTGCTTTCTAAAGCGCTTCGCCGCTATACTGATTTAGGCTTCCCGAGGCCTCTAGTGAAGAACTTTACGGTCTACATGCGTATTACCAAGGGAGGGCAACTCTTCCCAATTCACTCAGAAGCGGACATTTTTAAGATATCGTCTCCGAATCCTCCCTCCCCGAAATAGGGTTTGTCTGGCCAGGCATCATCTTCAACTAACTCTTCATTCTCCATTTTCCATGTTAATACTAACAGACTAAAAACCCATTTTTCATCCATTGAATCATTAGTTTTGCCTTCTAATCACGACATCATTGCTCTTTCCGAAACATTCCTCACTGAGTATGACTCCTCAGACATGTTGGACCTTCCGAACTACACACTACACAGATTAGATCGTGTTGGAAAGGAGGGGGGGGGGGTGTTGCAGCTTACATCAAGAGTAATCTTGAGGTTAGGCTTGTAGCTCACTCTGACCCTGTCTTTTCCAACTCCACGGAGTATATGATTTTTCAAATCCACAGTCAAACTAGCTCGTTACTTTTTTGT
Source organism: Theocolax elegans (assembly GCA_026168455.1). Classification (NCBI taxonomy): domain Eukaryota; kingdom Metazoa; phylum Arthropoda; class Insecta; order Hymenoptera; family Cerocephalidae; genus Theocolax; species Theocolax elegans. The sequence goes on from JANSJX010000157.1 coordinate 61,783, forward strand.
GTGGTTTACAGGAGACCCTCAGCGACCTATCCATCGAATTTCTTTGATTCAGTAACTCATTTCTTGCACACCTGTGATCAGGTCGTCATTACCGGGGATTTTAACGTCAATATGTGCAAGAAGGATGGGTCGTCAGCCATGTTGGAATCATACTTCGATTCATTCAACCTTTTCCTGGTCAAATCTGATCCTACTCATCATACTCATACCTCAACTACCTCATCTCATACATGGCTTGACTTGTTTATCGTACGCAACCCTCCGCCTGTTTACAATTACATTAAATCTTCAGTGCCCTTTGCAGCAGGCCACGACTTCATTGTTCTGGAACTCGAGTTTTCTAATATTACCCGGATTGATCTGACGGAGGCCGCTGTGATATTCTCGGCTGCTTTTGTTCGTGCTTCATCACTTCCTATCACGTCTACTGCCTCTTTCCTGGATCGTTCGGTAATTGCTGAGGTATTTAAAAAAAACTCCACTAATTATGGTATTTCCTGGATATTTCGGGAATTTCTGTGGTATTTTTGGATAACTCTACAAATTAAGGGATTTCCTGATATTTCGGGAATTTCTGAGGTATTTCGGATGATTCTACCTATTACGGGATTTCCTGGATATACGCGAATTTCTGTGGAAATTCGGGATGAATCTACTAATTACGGGATTTCCAGGATATTTCGGGAATTTCTGAGATATTGT
>JANSJX010000158.1:0-62374 GCA_026168455.1 Theocolax elegans
AGTAAGAAAGTATGGTTAATAATTAGAGTACGTGTATGATAATTTCTACCGAGTATGCACTAAGTGAATCTCATAAATACAGCAATTTAATTGCGAAAGTATGCACAGATTCAGATCCACACACGTAATTTATCCTCGCTTAACTGCATTGTTATATGTTCGTCTAGGTGTATGATAATCTCTACCCAGTAGACAGTAAGTAAATATCATACATGTAGCAACTAAATTGCAAAAAGATGGAAATATTCAGATCTACTCTTGTAATTTTCTATCCCTTAACAATATCACGATGACTTTTAGACCGAGATGTACATGCATCAAAGCTGACTACTGATGTAGCAAGGGTATTGATAATGTAAGATGTGGAGCTGGCACCAGTAAGAAATTATGGTTAAATGTTGGACTACATGCATGATAATTTCTACCGAGTAGGCACTAAGTAAATCTCATAAATACAGCAATTTAATTGCGAAAGGATGCACAGATTCAAATCCAAACTCTTAAATTATTCCCTCGCTTAATTGTATTGTTATATGTCATCTAAGTGTATGATAAACTCTACCCAGTAGGCACATACAGTAAATATCATACATGTAGCAGCTAAATTGCGAAAAGATGGAAATATTCAGATACATTCTTGTCATTTTTCTTCGCCTTAACAATATCACTATGACATTGCGACCGAGATGTACATGCATCAAAGCTGATTACTGATGTAAGCAAGGGTATTGATAATGTAAGTTACGGAGCTGGCACTAGTAAGAAAATTATGGTTAAAAGATGGACTAGGATGTATGATAATTTCTACCCAGTAGCCACTAAGTAAAATCTCATACATACAGCAATATAATTGCGAAAGGATGGACACATTCAGATCTACCAACCCTTAATTTATCCTCGCTTAACTGTATTGTTATATGTTCATCTAGGTCTATGATAAACTCTACCCAGTAGGCAGTAAGCAATATCATACATATAGCAGCCTAAATTGCGAAAAGATGGAAATATTCAGATCTACTCTTGTAATTTTTCTTCGCTTAACAATATCACTATGACTTTTGGACCGAGATGTACATGCATCAAAGCTGACTACTGATGTAGCAAGGGTATTGATAATGTAAGTTACGGAGCTGGCACTAGTAAGAAAATATGGTTAAAAGATGGACTAGGTGTATGATAATTTCTACCCAGTAATCCATAAGTAAATCTTATACATACAGCAATATAATTGCGAAAGGATGGACACATTCAGATTTACCCTCCTAATTTATCCTCGCTTAACTGTATTGTTATATGTTCATCTAGGTCTATGATAAACTCTACCCAGTAGGCAGTAAGTAAATCTTATACATACAGCAATTTAATTGCAAAAGTATGCACAGATTCAGTTACATCCTGTTAAATTATCCTCGCTTAATTGTATTGTTATATGTTCGTCTAAGTGTATGATAAACTCTACCCAGTAGGCAATACATAAATATCATACATGTAGCAGCTAAATTGCGAAAAGATGGAAATATTCAGATACATTCTTGTCATTTTTCTTCGCTTAACAATATCACTATGACATTGCGACCGAGATGTACATGCATCAAAGCTTGATGACTGATGTAGCAAGGGTATTGATAATGTAAGTTGCGGAGATGGCACCAGTAAGAAAATATGGTTAAAAGATGGACTAGGTGTATGATAATTTCTACCCAGTAGCCAGTAAGTAAATCTCATACATACAGCAAGTATAATTGCGAAAGGATGGACACATTCAGATCTACCCTCGTAATTTATCCTCGCTTATCTGTATTGTTATATGTTCGTCTTAGTGTATGATAAACTCTACCCAGTAGGCAAGTAAGTAAATATCATACATGTAGCAGCTAAATTTCGAAAGGTGGAAATATTCAGATGTACTCTTGTAATTTTCCTTACTATAACATTATCAATATGACGTTGTAAATGAGATGTACATGCATCAAAGCTGACTTCTCATGTAGCAAGGGTATTGATACTGTAAGATACGGAGATGGTACCAGTAAGAAAGTATGGTTAATAATTAGAGTACGTGTATGATAATTTCTACCGAGTATGCACTAAGTGAATCTCATAAATACAGCAATTTAATTGCGAAAGTATGCACAGATTCAGATCCACACACGTAATTTGTCCTCGCTTAACTGCATTGTTATATGTTCGTCTAGGTGTATGATAATCTCTACCCAGTAGACAGTAAGTAAATATCATACATGTAGCAACTAAATTGCAAAAAGATGGAAATATTTAGATCTACTCTTGTAATTTTCTATCCCTTAACAATATCACTATGACTTTTAGACCGAGATGTACATGCATCAAAGCTGACTACTGATGTAGCAAGGGTATTGATAATGTAAGATGTGGAGCTGGCACCAGTAAGAAAGTATGGTTAAATGTTGGACTACATGCATGATAATTTCTACCGAGTATGCACTAAGTAAATCTCATAATACAGCAATTTAATTGCGAAAGGATGCACAGATTCAGATCCACACACGTAATTTGTCCTCGCTTAACTGTATTGTTATATGTTGGTCTAGGTGTATGATAAACTCTACACAGTAGGCAGTGAGTAAATATCATACATGTAGCAGCTAAATTGCGAAAATATGGAAATATTCAGATCTACTCTTGTAATTTTTCTGCGCTTAATAATATCACTATGACTTTTGGACCGAGCTGTACAGGCATCAAAGCTGACTACTGATGTAGCAAGGGTATTGATAATGCAAGATGCGAAGCTGGCACCAGTAAGAAAATATTGTTAAAAGGTGGACTAGGTGTATGATAATTTTTACCGAGTAGATACGAATTAAATCTCATACATGCAGCAATATAATTGCAAAAGTATGCACAGATTCAGATCCACACACGTAATTTATCCTCGCTTAACTGCATTGTTATATGTTCGTCTAGGTGTATGATAATCTCTACCCAGTAGGCAGTAAGGAAATATCATACATATAGCAGCCAAATTGCGAAAGGATGGAAATATTCAGATTTACTCTTGTAATTTTTCTTAGCTATACAACATCACTATAACGTTTTGACCGAGATGTACATGCATCAAAGCTGACTACTAATGTAGCAAGGGTATTGATAATGTAAGTTACGGAGCTGGCAATAGTAAGAAAATTAGGTTAAAAGATGGACTAGGTGTATGATAATTTCTACCCAGTAGCCAGTAAGTAAATCTCATACATACAGCAGTATAATTGCGAAAGGATGAACACATTCAGATTTACCCTCGTAATTTATCCTCGCTTAACTGTATTGTTATATGTTCATCTAGGTTTATGATAAACTCTACAAAGTAGACAGTAAGCAAATATCATACATATAGCAGCCAAATTGCGAAAAGATGGAAATATTAAGATCTACTCTTGTAATTTTTCTTAGCTACACAATATCACTATAACGTTTTGACCGAGATGTACATGCATCAAAGCTGACTACTGATGTAGCAAGGGTATTGATACTGTAAGATACGGAGCTGGCACCAGTAAGAAAGTATGGTTAAAAATTAGAGTACGTGTATGATAATTTCTACCGAGTATGCACTAAGTGAATCTCATACATACAGCAATCTAATTGCGAAAGTTTGCGCAGATTCAAATCCACCCTCGTAATTTATCCTTGCTTAACTGTATTGCTATATGTTCGTCAAGGTGTATGATAAACTCTACCCAGTAGACAGTAAGCAAATATCATACATATAGCAGCCAAATTGCGAAAAGATGGAAATATTCAGATCTACTCTTGTATTTTTCCATCGCTTAACAATATCACTATGACTTTTGGACCGAGATGTACAGGCATCAAAGCTGACTACTGATGTAGCAAGGGTATTGATAATGCAAGATGCGAAGCTGGCACCAGTAAGAAAATATTGTTAAAAGGTGGACTAGGTGTATGATAATTTTTACCGAGTAGATACGAAGTAAATCTCATACATGCAGCAATATAATTGCAAAAGTATGCACAGATTCAGATCCACACACGTAATTTATCCTCGCTTAACTGCATTGTTATATGTTCGTCTAGGTGTATGATAATCTCTACCCAGTAGGCAGTAAGGAAATATCATACATATAGCAGCCAAATTGCGAAAGGATGGAAATATTCAGATTTACTCTTGTAATTTTTCTTAGCTATACAATATCACAATAACGTTATTACCGAGATGTACATGCATCAAAGCTGACTACTGTTGTAGCAAGGGTATTGATAATGTAAGTTGCGGTGATGGCACCAGTAAGAAAATATGGTTAAAAGATGGACTAGGTGTATGATAATTTCTACCCAGTAGCCAGTAAGTAAATCTCATACATACAGCAGTATAATTGCGAAAGGTTGGACACATTCAGATCTACTCTCGTAATTTATCCTCGCTTATCTGTATTGTTATATGTTCGTCTAAGTGTATGATAAACTCTACCCAACAGGCAGTAAGTAAATATCATACATGTAGCAGCTAAATTTCGAACAGGTGGAAATATTCAGATGTACTCTTGTAATTTTCCTTTACTTAACATTATCAATATGACGTTGTAAATGAGATGTACATGAATCAAAGCTGACTTCTCATGTAGCAAGGGTATTGATACTGTAAGATACGGAGATGGTACCAGTAAGAAAGTATGGTTAATAATTAGAGTACGTGTATGATAATTTCTACCGAGTATGCACTAAGTGAATCTCATAAATACAGCAATTTAATTGCGAAAGTATGCACAGATTCAGATCCACACACGTAATTTGTCCTCGCTTAACTGCATTGTTATATGTTCGTCTAGGTGTATGATAATCTCTACCCAGTAGACAGTAAGTAAATATCATACATGTAGCAACTAAATTGCAAAAAGATGGAAATATTCAGATCTACTCTTGTAATTTTCTATCCCTTAACAATATCACTATGACTTTTAGACCGAGATGTACATGCATCAAAGCTGACTACTGATGTAGCAAGGGTATTGATAATGTAAGATGCGGAGCTGGCACCAGTAAGAAAATATTGTTAAAAGGTCGACTAAGTGTATGATAATTTTTACCGAGTAGATACGAAGTAAATCTCATACATGCAGCAATATAATTGCAAAAGTATGCACAGATTCAGATCCACACACGTAATTTATCCTCGCTTAACTGCATTGTTATATGTTCGTCTAGGTGTATGATAATCTCTACCCAGTAGACAGTAAGGAAATATCATACATATAGCAGCCAAATTGCGAAAGGATGGAAATATTCAGATTTACTCTTGTAATTTTTCTTAGCTACACAATATCACAATAACGTTATTACCGAGATGTACATGCATCAAAGCTGACTACTGTTGTAGCAAGGGTATTGATAATGTAAGTTGCGGAGATGGCACCAGTAAGAAAATATGGTTAAAAGATGGACTAGGTGTATGATAATTTCTACACAGTAGCCAGTAAGTAAATCTCATACATACAGCAGTATAATTGCGAAAGGTTGGACACATTCAGATCTACTCTCGTAATTTATCCTCGCTTATCTGTATTGTTATATGTTCGTCTAAGTGTATGATAATCTCTACCCAGTAGACAGTAAGGAAATATCATACATATAGCAGCCAAATTGCGAAAGGATGGAAATATTCAGATTTACTCTTGTAATTTTTCTTAGCTACACAATATCACAATAACGTTATTACCTAGATGTACATGCATCAAAGCTGACTACTGTTGTAGCAAGGGTATTGATAATGTAAGTTGCGGAGATGGCACCAGTAAGAAAATATGGTTAAAAGATGGACTAGGTGTATGATAATTTCTACCCAGTAGACAGTAAGTAAATCTCATACATACAGCAGTATAATTGCGAAAGGTTGGACACATTCAGATCTACTCTCGTAATTTATCCTCGCTTATCTGTATTGTTATATGTTCGTCTTAGTGTATGATAAACTCTACCCAACAGGCAGTAAGTAAATATCATACATGTAGCAGCTAAATTTCGAACAGGTGGAAATATTCAGATGTACTCTTGTAATTTTCCTTTACTTAACATTATCAATATGACGTTGTAAATGAGATGTACATGAATCAAAGCTGACTTCTCATGTAGCAAGGGTATTGATACTGTAAGATACGGAGATGGTACCAGTAAGAAAGTATGGTTAATAATTAGAGTACGTGTATGATAATTTCTACCGAGTATGCACTAAGTGAATCTCACAAATACAGCAATTTAATTGCGAAAGTATGCACAGATTCAGATCCACACACGTAATTTGTCCTCGCTTAACTGCATTGTTATATGTTCGTCTAGGTGTATGATAATCTCTACCCAGTAGACAGTAAGTAAATATCATACATGTAGCAACTAAATTGCAAAAAGATGGAAATATTCAGATCTACTCTTGTAATTTTCTATCCCTTAACAATATCACTATGACTTTTAGACCGAGATATACATGCATCAAAGCTGACTACTGATGTAGCAAGGGTATTGATAATGTAAGTTACGGAGCTGGCACTAGTAAGAAAATATGGTTAAAAGATGGACTAGGTGTATGATAATTTCTACCCAGTAGTCCATAAGTAAATGTTATACATACAGCAATATAATTGCGAAAGGATGGACACATTCAGATCTACCCTCCTAATTTATCCTCGCTTAACTGTATTGTTATATGTTCATCTAGGTCTATGATAAACTCTACCCAGTAGGCAGTAAGTAAATCTTATACATACAGCAATTTAATTGCAAAAGTATGCACAGATTCAGTTACATCCTGTTCAATTATCCTCGCTTAATTGTATTGTTATATGTTCGTCTAAGTGTATGATAAACTCTACCCAGTAGGCAATACATAAATATCATACATGTAGCAGCTAAATTGCGAAAAGATGGAAATATTCAGATACATTCTTGTCATTTTTCCATCGCTTAACAAAATCACTATGACATTGCGACCGAGATGTACATGCATCAAAGCTGACTACTGATGTAGCAAGGGTATTGATAATGTAAGTTACGGAGCTGGCACTAGTAAGAAAATATGGTTAAAAGATGGACTAGGTGTATGATAATTTCTACCCAGTAGCCCATAAGTAAATCTCATACATACAGCAATATAATTGCGAAAGGATGGACACTTTCAGATCTACCCACCTAATTTATCCTCGCTTAACTGTATTGTTATATGTTCATCTAGGTCTATGATAAACTCTACCCAGTAGGCAGTAAGCAAATATCATACATATAGCAGCCAAATTGCGAAAAGATGGAAATATTCAGATCTTCTCTTGTAATTTTTCTTCGCATAACAATATCACTATGACTTTTTGACCAAGGTGTACATGCATCAAAGCTGACTACTGATGTAGCATGGGTATTGATAATGTAAGATGCGGAGCTGGCACCAGTAACAAAGTATGGTTAAAAGGTCGACTACGTGTACGATAATTTCTACCGAATAGGCACTAAGTAAATCTCATACCTACAGCAATTTAATTGCGAATGGATGCACAGATTCAGATCAACTCTCGTAATTTATCCACGCTTAACTGTATTGTTATATGTTGGTCTAGGTGTATGATAAACACTACACAGTAGGCAGTGAGTAAATATCATACATGTAGCAGTTAAATTGCGAAAAGATGGAAATATTCAGATCTACTCTTGTAATTTTTCTTCACTTAACAATATCACTATGATGTAACCTAGATGTATATGCGTCAAAGCTGACATCTGATGTAGCAAGGGTATTGATACTGTAAGATGAGGTGCTGGCACCAGTAAAAAATGTATGGTGTAAAGTGGACTAGGTGTATACATGTAGCAGTTAAATTGCGAAAAGATGGAAATATTCAGATCTACTCTTGTAATTTTTCTTCACTTAACAATATCACTATGATGTAACCTAGATGTATATGCGTCAAAGCTGACATCTGATGTAGCAAGGGTATTGATACTGTAAGATGAGGTGCTGGCACCAGTAAAAATGTATGGTGTAAAGTTGGACTAGGTGTATGATAATTTCTACGCAGTAAGCAGTAAGTAAATCTCATACATCCAGCAATTTAATTGCGAAAGGATGCACAGATTCAGATCCACACACGTAATTTATCCTCGCTTAATTGTATTGTTATATGTTCGTCTAGGTGTACGATAAACTCTACCCAGTAGGCAGTAAGCAAATATCATACATGTTGCAGTTAACTTGCGAAAAGATGAAAATATTCAGATCTACTCTTGTAATTTTTCTGCGCTTAACAATATCACTATGACGTTGTAACCTAGATGTACATGCATCAAAACTGACTATTGATGTAGCAAGGGTATTGATACTGTAAGATGAGGTGCTGGCACCAGTAAAAATGTATGGTGTAAAGTTGGACTAGGTGTATGATACTTTCTACGCAGTAAGCAGTAAGTAAATCTCATACATCCAGCAATTTAATTGCGAAAGGATGCACAGATTCAGATCCACACACGTAATTTATCCTCGCTTAATTGTATTGTTATATGTTCGTCTAGGTGTACGATAAACTCTACCCAGTAGGCAGTAAGCAAATATCATACATGTTGCAGTTAAATTGCGAAAAGATGGAAATATTCAGATCTACTCTTGTAATTTTTCTGCTCTTAACAATATCACTATGACGTTGTAACCTAGATGTACATGCATCAAAGCTGACTATTGATGTAGCAAGGGTATTGATACTGTAAGATTTGAAGCTGGCACCAGTAAGAAAGTATGGTTAAAAATTAGACTACGTGTATGATAATTTCTACCGAGTAGGCACTAAGTAAATCTCATACATACAGCAATCTAATTGCGAAAGTTTGCGCAGATTCAAATCCACCCTCGTAATTTATCCTTGCTTAACTGTATTGCTATATGTTCGTCAAGGTGTGTGATAAACTCTACCCAGTAGACAGTAAGCAAATATCATACATACAGCAGCCAAGTTGCGAAAAGATGGAAATATTCAGATCTACTCTAGTATTTTTCCATCGCTTAACCATATCACTATGACTTTTGGACCGAGATGTACAGGCATCAAAGCTGACTACTGATGTAGCAAGGGTATTGATAATGCAGGATGCGAAGCTGGCACCAGTAAGAAAATATTGTTAAAAGGTGGACTAGGTGTATGATAATTTTTACCGAGTAGGCACGAAGTAAATCTCATACATGCAGCAATATAATTGCAAAAGGATGGACACATTCAGATCTACCCTCGTAATTTATCCTCGCTTAACTATATTGGACACATTCAGATCTACCCTCGTAATTTATCCTCGCTTAACTATATTGTTATATATTCATCTAGGTGTATGATAAACTCTACCCAGTAAACAGTAAGTAAATATCATACATGTAGCAGCTAAATTGCGAAAATATGGAAATATTCAGATCTACTCTTGTAATTTTTCTGCGCTTAATAATATCACTATGACTTTTGGACCGAGCTGTACAGGCATCAAAGCTGACTACTGATGTAGCAAGGGTATTGATAATGTAAGATGCGAAGCTGGCACCAGTAAGACAATATTGTTAAAAGGTGGACTAAGTGTATGATAATTTCTACCTAGTAGGCACTAAGTAAATCTCATACATACAGCAATTTAATTGCGAAAGTTTGCGCCGATTCAAATCCACCCTCGTAATTTATCCTTGCTTAACTCTATTGTTATATGTTCGTCAAGGTGTATGATAAACTCTACCCAGTAGGCAGTAAGGAAATATCATACATATAGCAGCCAAATTGCGAAAAGATGGAAATATTCAGATCTACACCTGTAATTTTTCTTCGCTTAACAATATCACTATGACGTTGTGACCGAGATGTACATGCATCAAAGCTGACTACATATGTAGCAAGTGTATTGATGCTCTATGATGAGGTGCTGGCACCAGAAAGAAAATATGGTTCAAAGATGGACTAACTGTATGATAATTTCTACCCAGTAGGCAGTAAGTAAATCTCATACATGTAGCAGCTAAATTGCGAAAAGATACAAATATTCAGATTTACTCTTGTAATTTTTCTTAGCTACACAACATCACTATAACGTTTTGACCGAGATGTACATGCATCAAAGCTGACTACTAATGTAGCAAGGGTATTGATAATGTAAGTTACGGAGCTGGCACTAGTAAGAAAATATGGTTAAAAGATGGACTAGGTGTATGATAATTTCTACCCAGTAGCCCATAAGTAAATCTCATACATACAGCAATATAATTGCGAAAGGATGGACACATTCAGATCTACCCACCTAATTTATCCTCGCTTAACTGTATTGTTATATGTTCATCTAGGTTTATGATAAACTCTAAAAAGTAGACAGTAAGCAAATATCATACATATAGCAGCCAAATTGCGAAAAGATGGAAATATTAAGATCTACTCTTGTAATTTTTCTTAGCTATACAATATCACAATAACGTTATTACCGAGATGTACATGCATCAAAGCTGACTACTGTTGTAGCAAGGGTATTGATAATGCAAGATGCGAAGCTGGCACCAGTAAGAAAATATTGTTAAAATGTGGACTAGGTGTATGATAATTTTTACCGAGTAGATACGAAGTAAATCTAATACATGCAGCAATATAATTGCAAAAGTATGCACAGATTCAGATCCACACACGTAATTTATCCTCGCTTAACTGCATTGTTATATGTTCGTCTAGGTGTATGATAATCTCTACCCAGTAGGCAGTAAGGAAATATCATACATATAGCAGCCAAATTGCGAAAGGATGGAAATATTCAGATTTACACTTGTAATTTTTCTTAGCTATACAATATCACAATAACGTTATTACCGAGATGTACATGCATCAAAGCTGACTACTGTTGTAGCAAGGCTATTGATAATGTAAGGTGCGGAGATGGCACCAGTAAGAAAATATTGTTAAAAGGTGGACTAGGTGTATGATAATTTTTACCGAGTAGATACGAAGTAAATCTCATACATGCAGCAATATAATTGCAAAAGTATGCACAGATTCAGATCCACACACGTAATTTATCCTCGCTTAACTGCATTGTTATATGTTCATCTAGGTGTATGATAATCTCTACCCAGTAGGCAGTAAGGAAATATCATACATATAACAGCCAAATTGCGAAAGGATGGAAATATTCAGATTTACTCTTGTAATTTTTCTTAGCTATACAATATCACAATAACGTTATTACCGAGATGTACATGCATCAAAGCTGACTACTGTTGTAGCAAGGGTATTGATAATGTAAGGTGCGGAGATGGCACCAGTAAGAAAATATGGTTAAAAGATGGACTAGGTGTATGATAATTTCTACCCAGTAGACAGTAAGTAAATCTCATACATACAGCAGTATAATTGCGAAAGGTTGGACACATTCAGATCTACTCTCGTAATTTATCCTCGCTTATCTGTATTGTTATATGTTCGTCTAAGTGTATGATAAACTCTACCCAACAGGCAGTAAGTAAATATCATACATGTAGCAGCTAAATTGAGAAAAGGTGGAAATATTCAGATGTACTCTTGTAATTTTCCTTCACTTAACAATATCACTATAACATTGCGACCGATATGTACATGCATCAAAGCTGACTACTGATGTAGCAAGGGTATTGATAATGTAAGATGCGGAGCATGGCACCAGTAAGAAAATATTGTTAAAAGGTCGACTAAGGTGTATGATAATTTTTACCGAGTAGATACGAAGTAAATCTCATACATGCAGCAATATAATTGCAAAAGTATGCACAGATTTAGATCCACACACGTAATTTATCCTCGCTTAACTGCATTGTTATATGTTCGTCTAGGTGTATGATAATCTCTACCCAGTAGACAGTAAGGAAATATCATACATATAGCAGCCAAATTGCGAAAGGATGGAAATATTCAGATTTACTCTTGTAATTTTTCTTAGCTACACAATATCACTATAACGTTTTGACCGAGATGTACATGCATCAAAGCTGACTACTGATGTAGCAAGGGTATTGATAATGTAAGTTGCGGAGATGGCACCAGTAAGAAAATATGGTTAAAAGATGGACTAGGTGTATGATAATTTCTACCCAGTAGCCAGTAAGTAAATCTCATACATACAGCAGTATAATTGCGAAAGGTTGGACACATTCAGATCTACTCTCGTAATTTATCCTCGCTTATCTGTATTGTTATATGTTCGTCTAAGTGTATGATAAACTCTACCCAACAGGCAGTAAGTAAATATCATACATGTAGCAGCTAAATTGAGAAAAGGTGGAAATATTCAGATGTACTCTTGTAATTTTCCTTCACTTAACAATATCACTATAACATTGCGACCGATATGTACATGCATCAAAGCTGACTACTGATGTAGCAAGGGTATTGATAATGTAAGATGCGGAGCTGGCACCAGTAAGAAAATATTGTTAAAAGGTGGACTAGGTGTATGATAATTTTTACCGAGTAGGTACGAAGTAAATCTCATACATGCAGCAATATAATTGCAAAAGGATGCACAGATTCAGATCCACACACGTAATTTATCCTCGCTTAACTGCATTGTTATATGTTCGTCTAGGTGTATGATAATCTCTACCCAGTAGACAGTAAGGAAATATCATACATAAGCAGCCAAATTGCGAAAGGATGGAAATATTCAGATTTACTCTTGTAATTTTTCTTAGCTACACAATATCACAATAACGTTATTACCGAGATGTACATGCATCAAAGCTGACTACTGATGTAGCAAGGGTATTGATAATGTAAGATGCGGAGCTGGCACCAGTAAGAAAATATTGTTAAAAGGTGGACTAGGTGTATGATAATTTTACCGAGTAGGTACGAAGTAAATCTCATACATACAGCAGTATAATTGCGAAAGGTTGGACACATTCAGATCTACTCTCGTAATTTATCCTCGCTGATCTGTATTGTTATATGTTCGTCTAAGTGTATGATAAACTCTATCCAACAGGCAGTAAGTAAATATCATACATATAGCAGCCAAATTGCGAAAGAATGGAAATATTCAGATTTACTCTTGTAATTTTTCTTAGCTATACAATATCACAATAACGTTATTACCGAGATGTACATGCATCAAAGCTGACTACTGTTGTAGCAAGGGTATTGATAATGTAAGTTGCGGAGCTGGCACCAGTAATAAAATATGGTTAAAAGGTGGACTAGGTGTATGATAATTTCTACCCAGTAGCCAGTAAGTAAAACTCATACATACAGCAATTTAATAGCGAAGCGATGGACACATTCAGACTTACTCTAATATCTTCTATTGGCTTAACTGTAATGTCATAAGTTCATCTAGGTGTATGATAAACTCTACGCAGTAGACAGTAAGTAAATATCATACATGTAGCAGCTAAATTGCGAAAAGATGGAAATATTAAGATCTACTCTTGTAATTTTTCTTAGCTACACAATATGACTATAACGTTTTGACCGAGATGTACATGCATCAAAGCTGACTGCTGATGTAGCAAGGGTATTGATACTGTAAGATACGGAGATGGTACCAGTAAGAAAGTATGGTTAAAAATTAGAGTACGTGTATGATAATTTCTACCGAGTATGCACTAAGTAAATCTCATAAATACAGCAATTTAATTGCGAAAGGATGCACAGATGCAAATCCAAACTCGTAATTTACCCTCGCTTATCTGTATTGTTATATGTTCGTCTAAGTGTATGATAAACTCTGCCCAACAGGCAGTAAGTAAATATCATACATGTAGCAGCTAAATTGAGAAAAGGTGGAAATATTCAGATGTACTCTTGTAATTTTCCTTCACTTAACAATATCACTATAACATTGCGACCGAGATGTACATGCATCAAAGCTGACTACTGATGTAGCAAGGGTATTGATAATGTTAGATGCGGAGCTGGCACCAGTAAGAAAATATTGTTAAAAGGTCGACTAAGTGTATGATAATTTTTACCGAGTAGATACGAAGTAAATCTCATACATGCAGCAATATAATTGCAAAAGTATGCACAGATTCAGATCCACACACGTAATTTATCCTCGCTTAACTGCATTGTTATATGTTCGTCTAGGTGTATGATAATCTCTACCCAGTAGGCAGTAAGGAAATATCATACATATAGCAGCCAAATTGCGAAAGGATGGAAATATTCAGATTTACTCTTGTAATTTTTCTTAGCTATACAATATCACAATAACGTTATTACCGAGATGTACATGCATCAAAGCTGACTACTGTTGTAGCAAGGGTATTGATAATGTAAGTTGCGGAGATGGCACCAGTAAGAAAATATGGTTAAAAGATGGACTAGGTGTATCATAATTTATACCCAGTAGCCAGTAAGTAAATCTCATACATACAGCAGTATAATTGCGAAAGGTTGGACACATTCAGATCTACTCTCGTAATTTATCCTCGCTTAACTGCATTGTTATATGTTCGTGTAGATGTATGATAATATCTACCCAGTAGGCAGTAAGTAAATATTATACATGTAGCAGCTAAATTGCGAAAAGATGGAAATATTAAGATCTACTCTTGTAATTTTTCTTAGCTACACAATATCACTATAACGTTTTGACCGAGATGTACATGCATCAAAGCTGACTACTGATGTAGCAAGGGTATTGATACTGTAAGATACGGAGCTGGCACCAGTAAGAAAGTATGGTTAAAAATTAGAGTACGTGTATGATAATTTCTACCCAGTAGCCAGTAAGTGAATCTCATACATACAGCAGTATAATTGCGAAAGGTTGGACACATTCAGATCTACTCTCGTAATTTATCCTCGCTTAACTGCATTGTTATATGTTCGTGTAGATGTATGATAATATCTACCCAGTAGGCAGTAAATAAATATTATACATGTAGCAGCTAAATTGAGAAAAGGTGGAAATATTCAGATGTACTCTTGTAATTTTCCTTCACTTAACAATATCACTATAACATTGCGACCGAGATGTACATGCATCAAAGCTGACTACTGATGTAGCAAGGGTATTGATAATGTTAGATGCGGAGCTGGCACCAGTAAGAAAATATTGTTAAAAGGTCGACTAAGTGTATGATAATTTTTACCGAGTAGATACGAAGTAAATCTCATACATGCAGCAATATAATTGCAAAAGTATGTACAGATTCAGATCCACACACGTAATTTATCCTCGCTTAACTGCATTGTTATATGTTCGTCTAGGTGTATGATAATATCTACCCAGTAGGCAGTAAGGAAATATCATATATATAGCAGCCAAATTGCGAAAGGATGGAAATATTCAGATTTACTCTTGTAATTTTTCTTAGCTATACAATATCACAATAACGCTATTACCGAGATGTACATGCATCAAAGCTGACTACTGTTGTAGCAAGGGTATTGATAATGTAAGTTGCGGAGATGGCACCAGTAAGTAAATATGGTTAAAAGATGGACTAGGTGTATGATAATTTCTACCCAGTAGCCAGTAAGTAAATCTCATACATACAGCAATTTAATAGCGAAGCGATGGACACATTCAGACTTATTAATGATGGGAATATTACCTAGCGCTGCTAAAAACTTCAGCAAATTTTTTTTCGTTAATTTAGAATTTATCCCTAAAGTGTGATGAACAAAAAAAGTATAAATTTGGTTTTATTACATTATGATATTAGTTAATTAGAATAGGATATAGTTTTGTTTATCAAATTAAAAAAACGTTACTAAACAAAAATTAAAATCGTTGAAAGTTTGCAAAATTCTATAAGTGAGTTATACACTGAAAATTGGAAGAAAGAATTTGAACTACAAATTTTATAAATAAATATTATTTTGTTATTTAGGTTAGAGGTATTTAGAATGATAAAAATTAAAAGACTTTGTTTTAAATGAATACAAATTTGATCCTTCTATCCTCTTAACCGTTGAACCAATTTAGATTTAATCACTTTCTTTTTGTAGCTAAAACATGTCATTTATTTCTGAAACTACGTAGATTGTAATATTTCTAAAGTCTAATTTATTAGGTTAAGAAAATGTGAAACTTGCCTAAAATTTTTGAGTAATTGGAATTTTTTTAAATGTTGTATATATTTCTATCTCAACAATTTAGAATTTAGAAATTTCACAATCTAAATAGCTGCAGTAATAAATGATATATTTTAGCCACAAAAAGAGACTGATTATATCAAAACAGATTTATCGGACAAAAGCGTATTCTGCCACCAGTTTACAATGCTCTTTTCCAGTATACGGAAAATGGTACTATACAATTTTAATTTATTATGGGCAAAAATTTTTCGTCTTATTGTACCTATTTTCAGTAAAGAAAAATCAAAGAATTTATATTTGTGTAATTTCATTAAAATAAAACAGTTTTATTTATCAAATTAACAAATGATGCCTCTAAATTAAAAAAATAGAACGTTGAATTTTTCTGAAAATGATAAAATATTTAACTTATATTTGAGTTTTCAGCAATTTTTCGCTAAAATACAAATAAAAAAACAAAAATGTTCAATAAGTGTTCAAAAAACTTTTTAAGTTGTATGCGTTAAGACTCTGGAATTCTTATATTTTGCGATCTTTAGTTCTAAAATCTATAAACTTACAAATCTTATTTGTAATCACCAGAAA
Organism: Theocolax elegans; assembly: GCA_026168455.1. NCBI lineage: Eukaryota > Metazoa > Arthropoda > Insecta > Hymenoptera > Cerocephalidae > Theocolax > Theocolax elegans. The sequence goes on from JANSJX010000158.1 coordinate 16,644, forward strand.
AGAAATTATAATCTTAATAGTTTGTTTTTCTTAAGTAGTAAATTCGTATTTATTAATTTGCACTTCTTATTTGCTTTTTAAGAATAAAAAATCTAATGTAGAATACACAAAAATATCTAATCAAAATTGAGTTTAACTGTATTCACAAAAACATGAGCTACTGTGCAGAACAAACAGCTCTTTGCAAAAAAGGGATTAGCAGTAGGAATTTTGTCCAGTGCCTAAAAAATTAGAGTTAAAGGTTTGTGCAAGTTTTCTGTCGAGTTAATTCGTCTAAAATCGTTTAAAATAGTTTATAATAACATTTCTTGTTTTTTGTTATTGTTAAACAAATGTTTATTTGGCATCATGTATGGCATTACTAATCAATAAAATGATAAATAAGTTGACTTTTGTGCATAATAAGTAAATGTTTGTTTCTATAAGAATATATAGTGTATGTATAGGGAGCGGATCAAACTGACATTAGAATAAATTTGTACTCGGTAAAATATGATATTCAAGTTTACGTCTGATTAAACTATAAATAATTGCAAAGTTTATAATAAAAATAGTGATTGAATAAATTAATTAATAGAGCACGAATTACACCATGATCATGCGTATCTCCTTGATTAATGGAAGACGTGACTCACGTAAGAAATATGACAATTCATGTGAAATTTCTAAGGTTTCTAAAAATTAAAAATAGGTCTAAAATGTTTTGAAATCCTGATTTTATAACTCATTTAGGCTGTTGTATCACTTACAAACTGACTCCACAGAATCAGAAATTTATTATATTTACTACTTCAAAAGTATAAGTAGCTTTCCGACTTCAATATTGGACGAGCTCTCAAAAGAGCTTTTGCAATAGGACTAAAATAACAGAACTACTTATAAAAAAAAGATCAAATTTCTCTAACAGTATTCAAAATTTTTGCAAAATGCCAACATTAAAACTCACTCAAGCGACTGATATACTTAATATAATTTCATTATTTGGAAGTCTTAAACATAGTACATTCATTTTACGTAGAAATGATACGAAATGTTTAAAATTGTTTACTTAATTTATAAAAAATGCTAGTCGGTCTATTCTACACGACTTTCATCGATTTAGTTCCCTGAAAGAAAAATTTTGATGGGTCAGGTAAGACAAATGTAAATCTTTAGGATGAGATCCACGAAGCGATTCTAACTCTGTACACTGTACAATCTAAGCTGCTTCCTGGCATCAGATACTATCGCGCGTTGACTAAAATCGTGTACTTAATTGGTGATAACTAAAAGTTGTACACATATAGAACAAAGCTTTCGAAATACGGAATGTTATGCACACAATATCGATAAAACCGCGATCAAATTTAAATTCACGCTTTGAAATTGGGCCGTAAACAAAAAATTTTTTTTTATATTGCGATCGTCAAATAGCTTGTATATAAAAGTTGAATTTAAATAGTTAACAGTAATAGTAATACTTTAAATTCAACCGAGGGAGCGTGAGCATCGGGGACAAAAATGACTAGTTTTCATTATTTGCTAATAAATATTTTCAGTAAGTCTCGGATAATTGTAATTTTAACTTTATTGTCTAAAACAAAACAGAATTTATAGAAAAATAAAATCATCCTTATTAAATCCCAGAATTATCAAGTTATTTTTCTGGTATCCCAGAAACTTATTAAAATGCTTTACCCGTATCCCAGAAACTTTTTAAAATAATTTACTGGTATCCCAGAAACTTATTAAATGACGTTACTGGTATCCCAGAAACTGACATTTTCTTTTTCTGGGAGATCCCCGAATTTGGAAAGTTTACTTCTAGTATCCCAGAAAAGTCTTTAACCTTTTCTTGGACGTCCCAGAAACCAGTGTTAGACCTATTAGTTTTCTGGGATATCCCGGAAACTGCAAAAAATCCGAGATGCTGTAGATCCGCATTCAGAATCGTCCCAGAAACATGTGTTAGATGTATATATATATATATATATATATATATATATATATAAAAATAATATACAGGCGTCGATATATTGGCATTAACTTGTTTACGTACTGCTAGTTTGCACAATTTTGCTTAGCAAACTATAGCGCCACCATTTAGATAAATCTAATATCAAACCTAATAACTTACTGACCGGACTAAAACTATTCTTACCCTCCCACATCGCCTTAATGAAATCTAAGTAGTGAAATTTATGATGAAAATTTTAAGAAAACTCGGAAAATACGACCTCTATTTTATTTTTATTACTATATTATATAAACTTATTTATTTAATTTTTATTGTAACTTAAATCAATTACCTATTCGATGAAATTTCAGAAACAAATGTGGTTACAAAAAAATGTCTTCACGTGTACAGCAAAAAATTTCGAGACGAATAAGAAAATTCGTATATCAAATTATTAATGCAGCAGTATAAAAAAACAAAAAATGATATACCTTCAATATTTCACTAGTTTTGCATTACTTTTATATTATTGAATTTATAATTTTAAATGTATCCTAGTGTTATAAAAGAAAAGTTCCACTTTGATCATTCTGAATAATTGAATAAAACACACAAAACTATGTGTGTGTGTGTGCGCGCGTGTAAGTGAGTGTTTACATAATGTAATGCAAGAAAGTTTTTGCTTGTAAAAATTTGACAAAATTTCAACGATACACTAACTTGTAACTAAATCTGTATAAACATTAGTATTATTAAAAAAATTTTATTTTATCAATAAATTATGTAATTATAATACAATACCTTTAAAACCTTAATAATATTAACAAACATCATTGATGCGTAACTTCAAATCATTTGAGCATTCATAATTAAGTCATAATTAGAAAATAAGTACAAATTATAATGTAACGTAATGAATGAATTAACAAACAAACACGCCTAATTAATTACAAAATTATACCAGGTGCGATGCACTTATTCCAAAAATAATACAACTCCTAATTGCTCCATACGTGTGCTGCTTCAAGTCTAACTGACAAATTTCCGTAAATTTACCCCCACTATGAACGTACCTTTAGGCTCAGAAGCACACTTAATTGATTATTTAAAGTAAGTAATCTTTTTTATTCTATAATGCATTTATTTTATTAACTATTAATTACATAAATGTTTTATTTACTTATTTTTTCCTTTCAGTAACGTAAAGTGTGCAGTGGCTGCGAACCATCTACTTGCTGCTGATTTCACATTATATAGTGAGTATTTCATTTGATTAGACCAAGAATAAAACTAGATTTATTAATAATTGTGAAATTATAATTTTTTTAGTCAGAACAACCGAGAAATCGGAGACGGGTGAAGTAGCAGCCACAAAAAAAAGTAAGTAATTTCTTTCTTATTTGTAAATAAAATTTATTTTTAAATAAAAATTCATACGAATAAATTTTTTTATTATTTTGGTCAAAAACACTCAAAAATCAAAATATAGGATCTTTCATAGATTTAAGGGATTTCTTGATGGTTTTTAATTGAGATTGCTTAACCTATATATATATTTGTAGATCCATCGCGGCGAGAAATGGGGAAGCTGTTGCAGGGGATGCCAGTCATATTAAATAAGATATCCTGGATGATGCAACGTAGAATAAGCGGCAATAACCCCAATACAACACTGCCCTTCACCATTACAGCCGAAACACCACAGGTTGGAGATAAAGAATTTAATTTATATTTAAAAAAATTGAATACATTAAAAACAAGCATATATATTCATTTAGTCGCTGCCAGTAATAAACACCGCAACTGGTGTTTAACCGCGGCGGCAAAGTTTAAGACAAAGTCGAATATGCTAATGGTTTTATGCAGCTGCCGACCACCCGGCAAAAGAATTTTTACCATGGTCCGCGCCTTAGAAAAGGAGCTGGGCGTAGAACATGAGGAAAGGATTTTTGACAATGCGAACGAGCTACACAGGATTTCGGAGGCGCTACTATAAAAAAACTGAAATTGGTAGATTTAAAGTGGTTAAAAAAAAACGCAATAGAATACATAATGACGCTACTAAAAACACCAACGAATAACCCAAATCTGTCAGTCGACGACTTAATGTAAAAATAAATTTAATTGTAAATAATAATTATATTTTAAAACTCCATCTAGAGTCGAAAATTTTTGGATTTTTAACTTTAATATTTTGAGATCTGTCTACTAATGTCCAGACTTCGTTAATCTTCACAGGCTCCAATTCACTATGAATTACTTTTTCCTATTCAAGCTTACCTGGGGACATCATATCCTCTCTGTACGAGTTTGGTACCTTGTGGACTGTAGCAACAAAGGCATATTGCTGATTTTCTTACAGTAAGTTAAAATCTGATTCAAGCTGTCGTGATTCTTCAAATTTTATATTATCTTTTCTTGGACGTCCTCTCTTTCCTTTTTCTCCCTTCGTTTTTGATATTTCTAAGTCATCTACAAAAACTAAATATACTGTATATTTTAGGATAAGTGATGGAAACAATGCAACAAACAATACGAAATATGGCACATATAACCAGAAATAACAACGAACCCTGCACATAAAAAATTCGTCATCTGTAAGAAATTACGAACTTAACTATATCCAGAAATATTAAGTTGACTTAAGGTGTTCCATCATGTAATATATCTACTTGTTGTTATATGTGCCATATTTTGTGTCGATTGTTTCATTGTTCTGTGATTTTAATTATAAATCAAGGAGCAATACAACAAACAAAACAAGGTGGGTTTTCAATAAAAACCAATGTAGGGTAATCGAATGATCAGGTACGTAATGTTAATTAACAATTAATTCGATGTGAGGTTTCGTATGATATAGCACGTGATATTTGTGTAAATAAGTAAGTTCGTAATTTCGTTCAGATGTCAAATTTTGCATGTACAAGGTTCATGGTTCTTCCCTGTTATATGTACCATATTTTTTGTTGTATATTGCACTGCTCTATGTTTTTAATGTAATTAATGTCTTATTAATGTAATTATTATATTTTAAAAAATTAATATTGAATTTTGTTGGTCTTGCTGAGCTAACGTCTAAAGACTCTAAGAACTCCAAGTTGCTCGCTCGCAAAGGCACGACAATTCGCCGCGTATCAATCCCGAGGACAACATTATGAAGGCCACAAGCCGCCAGACATAAACCAAAAGAAGAAGCAAATAAATACTAAGTAATAAAATTGAAAATATTTTAATAAGAAAGAAAGAAATTTTAAGTCTATGTGTTTCGTCTTGGGACCGTCTGCCAGAACTCATCAGTGGGGCGCAGACGGTCCCTGCCCCAGACACACAAGACAGTATTATTGAATCAAAATAATGATAAACTTAAAATTTGGGTATCGTAAGAACGAATGAACGGAGCCTATATAAGTACACATAAGATGGAAAATCTGATTGTGGATGGAAAAGTGCCCCCTAACATCAGAGTATGTACTATGGACATAATCTTAAACCAAAGTCTTGTTATTATTAAAAATATTATTTTTTCTCGCTCAGGCAAAAGTTTTTAAATTAATATTGAATTTTGTTGGTCTTGCTGAGCTAACGTCTAACGACTCTAAGAACTCCAAGTTGCTCGCTCGAAAAGGCACGACAATTCGCCGCGTATCAATCCCGAGGACAACATTATGAAGGCCACAAGCCGCCAGACATAAACCAAAAGAAGAAGCAAATAAATACTAAGTAATAAAATTGAAAATATTTTAATAAGAAAGAAAGAAATTTTAAGTCTATGTGTTTCGTCTTGGGACCGTCTGCCAGAACTCATCAGTGGGGCGCAGACGGTCCCTGCCCCAAACACACAAGACAGTAGTATTGAATCAAAATAATGATAAACTTAAAATTTTGGTATCGTAAGAACGAATGAACGGAGCCTATATAAGTACACATAAGATGGAAAATCTGATTGTAGATGGAAAAGTGCCACCTAACATCAGAGTATGTACTATGGACATAATCTTAAACCAAAGTCCTGATATTATTAGAAATATAATTTTTTTTCTCGCCCAGGCAAAAGATTTTAAATTAATATTGAATTTTGTTGGTCTTGCTGAGCTAACGTCTAACGACTCTAAGAACTCCAAGTTGCTCGCTCGAAAAGGCACGACAATTCGCCGCGTATCAATCCCGAGGACAACATTATGAAGGCCACAAGCCGCCAGACATAAACCAAAAGAAGAAGCAAATAAATACTAAGTAATAAAATTGAAAATATTTTAATAAGAAAGAAAGAAATTTTAAGTCTATGTGTTTCGTCTTGGGACCGTCTGCCAGAACTCATCAGTGGGGCGCAGACGGTCCCTGCCCCAGACACACAAGACAGTATTATTGAATCAAAATAATGATAAACTTAAAATTTTGGTATCGTAAGAACGAATGAACGGAGCCTATATAAGTACACATAAGATGGAAAATCTGATTGTGGATGGAAAAGTGCCCCCTAACATCAGAGTATGTACTATGGACATAATCTTAAACCAAAGTCTTGTTATTACTAAAAATATTATTTTTTCTCGCTCAGGCAAAAGTTTTTAAATTAATATTGAATTTTGTTGGTCTTGCTGAGCTAACGTCTAACGACTCTAAGAACTCCAAGTTGCTCGCTCGAAAAGGCACGACAATTCGCCGCGTATCAATCCCGAGGACAACATTATGAAGGCCACAAGCCGCCAGACATAAACCAAAAGAAGAAGCAAATAAATACTAAGTAATAAAATTGAAAATATTTTAATAAGAAAGAAAGAAATTTTAAGTCTATGTGTTTCGTCTTGGGACCGTCTGCCAGAACTCATCAGTGAGGCGCAGACGGTCCCTGCCCCAAACACACAAGACAGTAGTATTGAATCAAAATAATGATAAACTTAAAATTTTGGTATCGTAAGAACGAATGAACGGAGCCTATATAAGTACACATAAGATGGAAAATCTGATTGTAGATGGAAAAGTGCCACCTAACATCAGAGTATGTACTATGGACATAATCTTAAACCAAAGTCCTGTTATTATTAAAAATATTATTTTTTCTCGCTCAGGCAAAAGTTTTTAAATTAATATTGAATTTTGTTGGTCTTGCTGAGCTAACGTCTAACGACTCTAAGAACTCCAAGTTGCTCGCTCGAAAAGGCACGACAATTCGCCGCGTATCAATCCCGAGGACAACATTATGAAGGCCACAAGCCGCCAGACATAAACCAAAAGAAGAAGCAAATAAATACTAAGTAATAAAATTGAAAATATTTTAATAAGAAAGAAAGAAATTTTAAGTCTATGTGTTTCGTCTTGGGACCGTCTGCCAGAACTCATCAGTGAGGCGCAGACGGTCCCTGCCCCAACACACAAGACAGTAGTATTGAATCAAAATAATGATAAACTTAAAATTTTGGTATCGTAAGAACGAATGAACGGAGCCTATATAAGTACACATAAGATGGAAAATCTGATTGTAGATGGAAAAGTGCCACCTAACATCAGAGTATGTACTATGGACATAATCTTAAACCAAAGTCCTGTTATTATTAGAAATATAATTTTTTTTCTCGCCCAGGCAAAAGATTTTAAATTAATATTGAATTTTGTTGGTCTTGCTGAGCTAACGTCTAACGACTCTAAGAACTCCAAGTTGCTCGCTCGAAAAGGCACGACAATTCGCCGCGTATCAATCCCGAGGACAAAATTATGAAGGCCACAAGCCGCCAGACATAAACCAAAAGAAGAAGCAAATAAATACTAAGTAATAAAATTGAAAATATTTTAATAAGAAAGAAAGAAATTTTAAGTCTATGTGTTTCGTCTTGGGACCGTCTGCCAGAACTCATCAGTGGGGCGCAGACGGTCCCTGCCCCAGACACACAAGACAGTATTATTGAATCAAAATAATGATAAACTTAAAATTTTGGTATCGTAAGAACGAATGAACGGAGCCTATATAAGTACACATAAGATGGAAAATCTGATTGTAGATGGAAAAGTGCCACCTAACATCAGAGTATGTACTATGGACATAATCTTAAACCAAAGTCCTGTTATTATTAGAAATATAATTTTTTTTCTCGCCCAGGCAAAAGTTTTTAAATTAATATTGAATTTTGTTGGTCTTGCTGAGCTAACGTCTAACGACTCTAAGAACTCCAAGTTGCTCGCTCGAAAAGGCACGACAATTCGCCGCGTATCAATCCCGAGGACAACATTATGAAGGCCTTCATATAATAATTATAACCCTACCAATATGAAAAATTGAAATTTTGAGGTTAAACAAAACTATAATGATTCTACGAAGCAGCGATTTTCCGATATTTTATCGCTATTTCCAACAACTTGCTATTTTATTGCTTAAAAAACGTTACACTTATAGCGTATTTATACTTTAATTTCTAGTAGGGATATTTGATACGCAATAAAATCGTGTGCATATTTTTAAATGTATTGAGTACAGAAATGGTGATAAAATACCGGCAAAATAGCTACATTACAACTTTATTATAGTTTTCCTTAGCCACAAAATTTCAAATTTCTATATTGTGTGCAATAAAAGGTAGGGGTATAATAATAAAATTACATAATAAATAGTTTTCGAAAAATTGTACACGACATATGTTTATTTTATTATTATTGCGACAAATAATTTGTGTATAATTTTAATTTGTTTTATATGTTGTGCACAATATTTAGGTGCAAAATTCTCATGTGCATGAACCATCCCATGCCGATCTGCTGGCGTCAAAATCCTCGGATCTGGATTCAGCGACCCAAAAAATGTATAAGTAGCATGATCTCGTTTTTGGGACTGTCAACTTTTTTTGTGGGGCTGCGTAATTTTTGTGGTTCTATTTGAATCGTTTTATACCTTATTCCAATTCTCTCCCTCACTTTACTCGAACGAAAAAATCTTGCTCAGTTAAACAGAACCTTCGACAGTAGTGTCCAAATGTATTATAAAAATTGAGTTATTTAAAACCAACAACAGTCTAAAATATATAAAATTAAAATTATTATGTGCATTATTCTAAACAATATTAAGTTCACGATATATTGTTAATTCCCGAATTAAAAATAATAGAATATCGTTAAATAATAGATAAAAAAATAATCTTTTATAAAATTACCAAAAACACTTGTCAATTTTATTGCTGAGCTAACACCGGCAGTAGTACAAACTTAAAATCGAAGACAAAAATTTCGCTTCTTAGTTAACACCTTTTATAACTGGACTCCGAAGTAGCACCTTTTATAACCGCAATGTTTCTGGATATAATTAAGAGAGTAATTCCGTACAGATGTCGAATTTTTTATGTGCAAGTTCCATTGTAATGTATTGTCATATGTGCCATATTTTGTGTTGTATGTTGCATTGTTCTGTGTTTTTAATTATAAGACAAGGAACAATACAACAAACAAAACATGGTTGTCTTTTAATGAAAACAACTGTTGAGATATTACATGATGGTATAGCTTAAATAAACGCAATGTTTCTGGATATAATTAAGAGAGTAATTCCGTACAGATGTCGAATTTTTTTATGCAAGGTCCATTGTAATGTCTTGTCATATGTGCCATATTTTGTGTTGTATGTTGCATTGTTTTGTGTTTTTAATTATAGATCAAGGATCAATACAACAAACAAAACATGGTGGGCTGTTAATGAAAGCAACTGTTAAGATATTACATGATGGTATAGTTTAAATAAACGCGATACTTCTGTATATAATTAAGAGAGTAATTTCGTACAAATGTCGAATTTTTTATGTGCAAGGTCCATTGTATAATGCCTTGTCATATGTGCCATATTTTGTGCTGTATGTTGCATTGTTCTGTGTTTTTAATTATAAATCAAGAAACAATACAACAAACAAAACAAAGAAGGTTTGAAATGAAAGCAACTGTTGAGATATTACATGATGGTACAGCTTAAATAAACGCGATATTTCTGGATATAATTAAGAGAGTAATTTCGTACAGATGTCGAATTTTTTATGTGCAAGGTCCATTGTATAATGCCTTGTCATATGTGCCATATTTTGTGTTCTATATTGCATTGTTTTGTGTTTTTAATTATAAATCAGGGAACAATACAACAAACAAAATATGGTGGGTTTTAAATGAAAGCAACTGTTGAGACCTTACATGATGGTACAGCCTAAATAAACGCGATATTTCTGGATATAATTAAGAAAATAATTCCGTACAGATTTCGAATTTTTTATGTGTGAGGTCCATTGTAATTCCTTGTCATATGTACCATATTTTGTGTTGTATGTTGCATTGTTCTGTGTTTTTAATTATAAATCAAGAAACAATACAACAAACAAAACAAAGTGGGCTTTTAACGAAAACAACTGTTGAGATAATACATGATGGTATAGCTTAATTAAACATGATATTTCTGTATATAATTAAGAGAGTAATTTCGTACAGATGTTGAATTTTTTATGTGCAAGTTCCATTGTATAATGCCTTGTCATATGTGCCATATTTTGTGTTGTATGTTGCATTGTTTTGTGTTTTTAAGTATAAATCAAGGAACAATACAACAAACAAAACAAAGTGGGTTTTAAATGAAGGCAACTGTTGAGATATTACATGATGGTTTAACTTAAATAAACGCGATATTTCTGGATATAATTTAGATCGTAATGCCTTACAGATGTCGAATTTTTTATGTGCAAGGTCCATTGTAATTCCTTGTCATTTATGCCATATTTTGTGTTGTATGTTGCATTGTTCTGTGTTTTTAATTATAAATCAAGGAACAATACAGCAAACAAAACAAAGTGGGTTTTAAATAAAGGCAACTGTTGAGATATTACATGATGGTATAGCTTAAATAAACGTGATATTTCTGTATATAATTAAGAGTGTAATTTCGTACAGATGTCGAATTTTTTATGTGCAAGGTCCATTGTATAATGCCTTGTCATATGTGCCATATATTGTGTTGTATGTTGCATTGTTTTGAGTTTTTAATTATAAGACAAGGAACAATACAACAAACAAAACAAAGTGGGCTTTTAAATGAAAACAACTGTTGAGATATTACATGATGGTATAGCTTAAATAAACGCGATATTTCTGGATATAATTAAGAGAGTAATTCGTACAGATGTCGAATTTTTTATGTGCAAGGTCCATTGTATAATGCCTTGTCATATGTGCCATATTTGTGTTGTATGTTGCATTGTTCTGTGTTTTAATTATAAATCAAGGAACAATACAACAAACAAAACATAGGTGGGTTTTAAATGAAAGCAACTGTTGAGATATTACATGATGGTATAGCTTAAATAAACGTGATATTTCTGGATATAATTAAGAGAAGTAATTTCGTACAGATGTCGAATTTTTTATGTGCAGGTCCATTGTATATGCCTTGTCATATGTACCATATTTTGTGTTGTATGTTGCATTGTTCTGTGTTTTTAATTATAAATCAAGAAACAATACAACAAACAAAACAAAGTGGGCTTTTAACGAAAACAACTGTTGAGATAATACATGATGGTATAGCTTAATTAAACATGATATTTCTGTATATAATTAAGAGAGTAATTTCGTACAGATGTTGAATTTTTATGTGCAAGTTCCATTGTATAATGCCTTGTCATATGTGCCATATTTTGTGTTGTATGTTGCATTGTTTTGTGTTTTTAAGTATAAATCAAGGAACAATACAACAAACAAAACAAAGTGGGTTTTAAATGAAGGCAACTGTTGAGATATTACATGATGGTTTAACTTAAATAAACGCGATATTTCTGGATATAATTTAGATCGTAATGCCTTACAGATGTCGAATTTTTTATGTGCAAGGTCCATTGTAATTCCTTGTCATTTATGCCATATTTTGTGTTGTATGTTGCATTGTTCTGTGTTTTTAATTATAAATCAAGGAACAATACAGCAAACAAAACAAAGTGGGTTTTAAATAAAGGCAACTGTTGAGATATTACATGATGGTATAGCTTAAATAAACGTGATATTTCTGTATATAATTAAGAGTGTAATTTCGTACAGATGTCGAATTTTTTATGTGCAAGGTCCATTGTATAATGCCTTGTCATATGTGCCATATATTGTGTTGTATGTTGCATTGTTTTGAGTTTTTAATTATAAGACAAGGAACAATACAACAAACAAAACAATGGTTGGCTTTTAATGAAAACAACTGTTGAGATAATTACATGATGGTATAGCTTAATTAAACATGATATTTCTGTATATAATTAAGAGAGTAATTTCGTACAGATGTCGAATTTTTTATGTGCAAGTTCCATTGTATAATGCCTTGTCATATGTGCCATCATTTGTGTTGTATGTTGCATTGTTCTGTGTTTTAAGTATAAATCAAGGAACAATACAACAAACAAAACAATGGTGGGCTTTTAATGAAGGCAACTGTTAAGATATTACATGATGGTATAGCTTTAAATAAACGCGATACTTCTGTATATAATTAAGAGAGTAATTTCGTACAAATGTCGAATTTTTTATGTGCAAGGTCCATTGTATAATGCCTTGTCATATGTGCCATATTTTGTGCTGTATGTTGCATTGTTCTGTGTTTTTAATTATAAATCAAGAAACAATACAACAAACAAAACAAAGTAAGGCTTTGAAATGAAAGCAACTGTTGAGATATTACATGATGGTATAGCTTAATAAACGCGATATTTCTGGATATAATTAAGAGAGTAATTTCGTACAGATGTCGAATTTTTTATGTGCAAGTTCCATTGTATAATGCCTTGTCATATGTGCCATATTTTGTGTTGTATATTGCATTGTTTTGTGTTTTTAATTATAAATCAGGGAACAATACAACAAACAAAATATGGTGGGTTTTAAATGAAAGCAACTGTTGAGACCTTACATGATGGTACAGCCTAAATAAACGCGATATTTCTGGATATAATTAAGAAATAATTCCGTACAGATTTCGAATTTTTATGTTGAGGTCCATTGTAATTCCTTGTCATATGTACCATATTTTGTGTTGTATGTTGCATTGTTCTGTGTTTTTAATTATAAATCAAGAAACAATACAACAAACAAAACAAAGTAGGGCTTTTAAATGAAAACAACTGTTGAGATAATACATGATGGTATAGCTTAATTAAACATGATATTTCTGTATATAATTAAGAGAGTAATTTCGTACAGATGTCGAATTTTTATGTGCAAGTTCCATTGTATAATGCCTTGTCATATGTGCCATATTTTGTGTTGTATGTTGCATTGTTTTGTGTTTTTAAGTATAAATCAAGGAACAATACAACAAACAAAATATGGTGGGTTTTAAATGAAAGCAACTGTTGAGACCTTACATGATGGTACAGCCTAAATAAACGCGATATTTCTGGATATAATTAAGAAAATAATTCCGTACAGATTTCGAATTTTTTATGTGTGAGGCCATGTAATTCCTTGTCATATGTACCATATTTTGTGGTGTATGTTGCATTGTTCTGTGTTTTTAATTATAAATCAAGAAACAATACAACAAACAAAACAAAGTGGGTCTTTTAACGAAAACAACTGTTGAGATAATACATGATGGTATAGCTTAATTAAACATGATATTTCTGTATATAATTAAGAGAGTAATTTCGTACAGATGTTGAATTTTTATGTGCAAGTTCATTGTATAATGCCTTGTCATATGTGCCAATTTTGGGTGTATGTTGCATTGTTTTGTGTTTTTAAGTATAAATCAAGGAACAATACAACAAACAAAACAAAGTGGTTTAAATGAAGGCAACTGTTGAGATATTACATGATGGTTTAACTTAAATAAACGCGATATTTCTGGATATAATTTAGATCGTAATGCCTTACAGATGTCGAATTTTTTATGTGCAAGGTCCATTGTAATTCCTTGTCATTTATGCCATATTTTGTGTTGTATGTTGCATTGTTCTGTGTTTTTAATTATAAATCAAGGAACAATACAGCAAACAAAACAAAGTGGGTTTTAAATAAAGGCAACTGTTGAGATATTACATGATGGTATAGCTTAAATAAACGTGATATTTCTGTATATAATTAAGAGTGTAATTTCGTACAGATGTCGAATTTTTTATGTGCAAGGTCCATTGTATAATGCCTTGTCATATGTGCCATATATTGTGTTGTATGTTGCATTGTTTTGAGTTTTTAATTATAAGACAAGGAACAATACAACAAACAAAACATGGTTGTCTTTTAATGAAAACAACTGTTGAGATATTACATGATGGTATAGCTTAAATAAACGCAATGTTTCTGGATATAATTAAGAGAGTAATTCCGTACAGATGTCGAATTTTTTTTATGCAAGGTCCATTGTAATGTCTTGTCATATGTGCCATCATTTGTGTTGTATGTTGCATTGTTCTGTATTTTCAATTATAAATCAAGAAACAGTACAACAAACAAAACATGGTGGGCTTTTAATGAAATCAACTGTTGAGATATTACATGATGGTATAGCTTAAATAAACGTGATATTTCTGTATATAATTAAGAGAGTAATTTCGTACAGATGTCGAATTTTTTATGTGCAAGGTCCATTGTATAATGCCTTGTCATATGTGCCATATTTTGTGTTGTATGTTGCATTGTTCTGTGTTTTTAATTATAAATCAAGAAACAATACAACAAACAAAACAAAGTGGGCTTTTAACGAAAACAACTGTTGAGATAATACATGATGGTATAGCTTAATTAAACATGATATTTCTGTATATAATTAAGAGAGTAATTTCGTACAGATGTTGAATTTTTTATGTGCAAGTTCCATTGCATTGTATAATGCCTTGTCATATGTGCCATATTTTGTGTTGTATGTTGCATTGTTTTGTGTTTTTAATTATAGATCAAGGATCAATACAACAAACAAAACATGGTGGGCTGTTAATGAAAGCAACTGTTGAGATATTACATGATGGTATAGTTTAAATAAACGCGATACTTCTGTATATAATTAAGAGAGTAATTTCGTACAAATGTCGAATTTTTTATGTGCAAGGTCCATTGTATAATGCCTTGTCATATGTGCCATATTTTGTGCTGTATGTTGCATTGTTCTGTGTTTTTAATTATAAATCAAGAAACAATACAACAAACAAAACAAAGAAGGTTTGAAATGAAAGCAACTGTTGAGATATTACATGATGGTACAGCTTAAATAAACGCGATATTTCTGGATATAATTAAGAGAGTAATTTCGTACAGATGTCGAATTTTTTATGTGCAAGGTCCATTGTATAATGCCTTGTCATATGTGCCATATTTTGTGTTGTATATTGCATTGTTTTGTGTTTTTAATTATAAATCAGGGAACAATACAACAAACAAAATATGGTGGGTTTTAAATGAAAGCAACTGTTGAGACCTTACATGATGGTACAGCCTAAATAAACGCGATATTTCTGGATATAATTAAGAGAGTAATTCCGTACAGATGTCGAATTTTTTTTATGCAAGGTCCATTGTAATGTCTTGTCATATGTGCCATATTTTGTGCTGTATGTTGCATTGTTCTGTGTTTTTAATTATAAATCAAGAAACAATACAACAAACAAAACATGGTGGGCTTTTAATGAAATCAACTGTTGAGATATTACATGATGGTATAGCTTAAATAAACGTGATATTTCTGTATATAATTAAGAGAGTAATTTCGTACAGATGTCGAATTTTTTATGTGCAAGGTCCATTGTATAATGCCTTGTCATATGTGCCATATTTTGTGTTGTATGTTGCATTGTTCTGTGTTTTTAATTATAAATCAAGAAACAATACAACAAACAAAACAAAGTGGGCTTTTAATGAAAACAACTGTTGAGATAATACATGATGGTATAGCTTAATTAAACGTGATATTTCTGTATATAATTAAGAGAGTAATTTCGTACAGATGTCGAATTTTTTATGTGCAAGTTCCATTGTATAATGCCTTGTCATATGTGCCATATTTTGTGTTGTATGTTGCATTGTTTTGTGTTTTTAATTATAGATCAAGGATCAATACAACAAACAAAACATGGTGGGCTGTTAATGAAAGCAACTGTTGAGATATTACATGATGGTACAGCTTAAATAAACGCGATATTTCTGGATATAATTAAGAGAGTAATTTCGTACAGATGTCGAATTTTTTATGTGCAAGGTCCATTGTATAATTCCTTGTCATATGTACCATATTTTGTGTTGTATGTTGCATTGTTCTGTGTTTTTAATTATAAATCAAGAAACAATACAACAAACAAAACAAAGTGGGCTTTTAATGAAAACAACTGTTGAGATAATACATGATGGTATAGCTTAATTAAACGTGATATTTCTGTATATAATTAAGAGAGTAATTTCGTACAGATGTCGAATTTTTTATGTGCAAGTTTCATTGTATAATGCCTTGTCATATGTGCCATATTTTGTGTTGTATGTTGCATTGTTTTGTGTTTTTAAGTACAAATCAAGGAACAATACAACAAACAAAACAAAGTGGGTTTTAAATGAAGGCAACTGTTGAGATATTACATGATGGTTTAACTTAAATAAACGCGATATTTCTGGATATAATTTAAATTTAGATCGTAATGCCTTACAGATGTCGAATTTTTTATGTGCAAGGTCCATTGTAATTCCTTGTCATTTATGCCATATTTTGTGTTGTATGTTGCATTGATCTGTGTTTTTAATTATAAATCAAGGAACAATACAGCAAACAAAACAAAGTGGGTTTTAAATAAAGGCAACTGTTGAGATATTACATGATGGTATAGCTTAAATAAACGTGATATTTCTGTATATAATTAAGAGTGTAATTTCGTACAGATGTCGAATTTTTTATGTGCAAGGTCCATTGTATAATGCCTTGTCATATGTGCCATATATTGTGTTGTATGTTGCATTGTTTTGAGTTTTTAATTATAAGACAAGGAACAATACAACAAACAAAACATGGTTGTCTTTTAATGAAAACAACTGTTGAGATATTACATGATGGTATAGCTTAAATAAACGCAATGTTTCTGGATATAATTAAGAGAGTAATTCCGTACAGATGTCGAATTTTTTTTATGCAAGGTCCATTGTAATGTCTTGTCATATGTGCCATCATTTGTGTTGTATGTTGCATTGTTCTGTATTTTCAATTATAAATCAAGAAACAGTACAACAAACAAAACATGGTGGGCTTTTAATGAAATCAACTGTTGAGATATTACATGATGGTATAGCTTAAATAAACGTGATATTTCTGTATATAATTAAGAGAGTAATTTCGTACAGATGTCGAATTTTTTATGTGCAAGGTCCATTCTATAATGCCTTGTCATATGTGCCATATTTTGTGTTGTATGTTGCATTGTTCTGTGTTTTTAATTATAAATCAAGAAACAATACAACAAACAAAACAAAGTGGGCTTTTAACGAAAACAACTGTTGAGATAATACATGATGGTATAGCTTAATTAAACATGATATTTCTGTATATAATTAAGAGAGTAATTTCGTACAGATGTTGAATTTTTTATGTGCAAGTTCCATTGTATAATGCCTTGTCATATGTGCCATATTTTGTGTTGTATGTTGCATTGTTTTGTGTTTTTAATTATAGATCAAGGATCAATACAACAAACAAAACATGGTGGGCTGTTAATGAAAGCAACTGTTGAGATATTACATGATGGTATAGTTTAAATAAACGCGATACTTCTGTATATAATTAAGAGAGTAATTTCGTACAAATGTCGAATTTTTATGTGCAAGGTCCATTGTATAATGCCTTGTCATATGTGCCATATTTTGTGCTGTATGTTGCATTGTTCTGTGTTTTTAATTATAAATCAAGGAAACAATACAACAAACAAAACAAGAAGGGTTTGAATGAAAGCAACTGTTGAGATATTACATGATGGTATAGCTTAAATAAACGCTGATATTTCTGGATATAATTAAGAGAGTAATTTCGTACAGATGTCGAATTTTTTATGTGCAAGGTCCATTGTATAATGCCTTGTCATATGTGCCATATTTTGTGTTGTATGTTGCATTGTTTTGTGTTTTTAATTATAGATCAAGGACAATACAACAAACAAAACATGGTGGGCTTTTAATGAAAACAACTGTTGAGATATTACATGATGGTATAGCTTAATTAAACGTGATATTTCTGTATATAATTAAGAGAGTAATTTCGTACAGATGTCGAATTTTTTATGTGCAAGGTCCATTGTATAATGCCTTGTCATATGTGCCATATTTGTGTTGTATGTTGCATTGTTTGTGTTTTTAATTATAAATCAAGGAACAATACAACAAACAAAACATGGTGGGCTTTTAATGAAAGCAACTGTTGAGATATTACATGATGGTACAGCTTAAATAAACGCGATATTTCTGGATATAATTAAGAGAAGTAATTCCGTACAGATTTCGAATTTTTTATGTGCAAGGTCCATTGTAATTCCTTGTCATATGTACCATATTTTGTGTTGTATGTTGCATTGTTCTGTGTTTTTAATTATAAATCAAGAACAATACAACAAACAAAACAAAGTGGGCTTTTAATGAAACAACTGTTGAGATAATACATGATGGTATAGCTTAATTAAACGTGATATTTCTGTATATAATTAAGAGAGTAATTTCGTACAGATGTCGAATTTTTTATGTGCAAGTTCCATTGTATAATGCCTTGTCATATGTGCCATATTTTGTGTTGTATGTTGCATTGTTTTGTGTTTTTAATTATAAATCAAGGAACAATACAACAAACAAAACAAAGTGGGCTTTTAATGAAAGCAACTGTTGAGATATTACATGATGGTATAGCTTAAATAAACGCGATATTTCTGTATATAATTAAGAAAATAATTCCGTACAGATTTCGAATTTTTTATGTGTGAGGTCCATTGTAATTCCTTGTCATATGTACCATATTTTGTGTTGTATGTTGCATTGTTCTGTGTTTTTATTATAAATCAAGAAACAATACAACAAACAAAACAAAGGGGGCTTTTAATGAAAACAACTGTTGAGATAATACATGATGGTATAGCTTAATTAAACGTGATATTTCTGTATATAATTAAGAGAGTAATTTCGTACAAATGTCGAACTTTTTATGTGCAAGGTCCATTGTATAATGCGTTGTCATTGTTTTGAGTTTTTAATTTTAAGACAAGGAATAATACAACAAACAAAACATGGTTGTCTTTTAATGAAAACAACTGTTGAGATATTACATGATGGTATAGCTTAAATAAACGCAATGTTTCTTGATATAATTAAGAGAGTAATTCCGTACAGATGTCGAATTTTTTATGTGCAAGGTCCATTGTAATGTCTTGTCATATGTGCCATCATTTGTGTTGTATGTTGCATTGTTCTGTATTTTTAATTATAAATCAAGAAACAGTACAACAAACAAAACATGGTGGGCTTTTGATGAAATCAACTGTTGAGATATTACATGATGGTATAGCTTAAATAAACGTGATATTTCTGTATATAATTAAGAGAGTAATTTCGTACAGATGTCGAATTTTTTATGTGCAAGGTCCATTGTATAATGCCTTGTCATATGTGCCATATTTTGTGTTGTATGTTGCATTGTTCTGTGTTTTTAATTATAAATCAAGAAACAATACAACAAACAAAACAAAGTGGGCTTTTAATGAAAACAACTGTTGAGATAATACATGATGGTATAGCTTAATTAAACGTGATATTTCTGTATATAATTATGAGAGTAATTTCGTACAGATGTCGAATTTTTTATGTGCAAGTTCCATTGTATAATGCCTTGTCATATGTGCCATATTTTGTGTTGTATGTTGCATTGTTTTGTGTTTTTAATTATAGATCAAGGATCAATACAACAAACAAAACATGGTGGGCTGTTAATGAAAGCAACTGTTGAGATATTACATGATGGTATAGTTTAAATAAACGCGATACTTCTGTATATAATTAAGAGAGTAATTTCGTACAAATGTCGAATTTTTTATGTGCAAGGTCCATTGTATAATGCCTTGTCATATCTGCCATATTTTGTGCTGTATGTTGCATTGTTCTGTGTTTTTAATTATAAATCAAGAAACAATACAACAAACAAAACAAAGAAGGTTTGAAATGAAAGCAACTGTTGAGATATTACATGATGGTACAGCTTAAATAAACGCGATATTTCTGGATATAATTAAGAGAGTAATTTCGTACAGATGTCGAATTTTTTATGTGCAAGGTCCATTGTATAATGCCTTGTCATATGTGCCATATTTTGTGTTGTATATTGCATTGTTTTGTATTTTTAATTATAAATCAGGGAACAATACAACAAACAAAATATGGTGGGTTTTAAGGGGATGTCGGAGCTATAGCCTCGATCAAAAGCCGCTCGATCTCGCGGCTTCGAATGGCGCTGTAGTCAGGTGTCGTTTTCTACAATAAACGTACTTAAAACATAAATTATAAATTTTGCAGCTACATAGAGCTGTTGAAAGATACTTTCCCCCCTAGCTATAACTAAGGTTAAGGTAATTGTAATATTACTCTTGGCAGCAAATGTTTATTTTTTTAAAGAAATGTGAAATACGTCTCATATTCAATGAATCTATATCTGCCGTAATGCGACACGGAACGTATTTCACATTTCTTTAAAAAAATAAACATTTGCTGCCAAGAGTGATATTACAGTTACCTTAATTTTAGTTATAGCTAGGGGGGAAAGTATCTTTCAACAGCTCTATGTAGCTGTAAAATTTATAATTTATGTTTTAAGTACGTTTATCGTAGAAATCGACACCTGACTACAGCGCCATTCAAAGCCGCGAGATCGAGCGGCTTTTGATCGAGGCTATAGCTCCGACATCCCCTTAAATGAAAGCAACTGTTGAGACCTTACATGATGGTACAGCCTAAATAAACGCGATATTTCTGGATATAATTAAGAAAATAATTCCGTACAGATTTCGAATTTTTTATGTGTGAGGTCCATTGTAATTCCTTGTCATATGTACCATATTTTGTGTTGTATGTTGCATTGTTCTGTGTTTTTAATTATAAATTAAGAAACAATACAACAAACAAAACAAAGTGGGCTTTTAATGAAAACAACTGTTGAGATAATACATGATGGTATAGCTTAATTAAACGTGATATTTCTGTATATAATTAAAAGAGTAATTTCGTACAGATGTCGAATTTTTTATGTGCAAGTTCCATTGTATAATGCCTTGTCATATGTGCCATATTTTGTGTTGTATGTTGCATTGTTTTGTGTTTTTAAGTATAAATCAAGGAACAATACAACAAACAAAACAAAGTGGGTGTTAAATGAAGGCAACTGTTGAGATATTACATGATGGTTTAACTTAAATAAACGCGATATTTCTGGATATAATTTAGATCGTAATGCCTTACAGATGTCGAATTTTTTATGTGCAAGGTCCATTGTAATTCCTTGTCATTTATGCCATATTTTGTGTTGTATGTTGCATTGTTCTGTGTTTTTAATTATAAATCAAGGAACAATACAGCAAACAAAACAAAGTGGGTTTTAAATAAAGGCAACTGTTGAGATATTACATGATGGTATAGCTTAAATAAACGTGATATTTCTGTATATAATTAGGAGTGTAATTTCGTACAGACGTCGAATTTTTTATGTGCAAGGTCCATTGTATAATGCCTTGTCATATGTGCCATATATTGTGTTGTATGTTGCATTGTTTTGAGTTTTTAATTATAAGACAAGGAACAATACAACAAACAAAACATGGTTGTATTTTAATGAAAACAACTGTTGAGATATTACATGATGGTATAGCTTAAATAAACGCAATGTTTCTGGATATAATTAAGAGAGTAATTCCGTACAGATGTCGAATTTTTTTTATGCAAGGTCCATTGTAATGTCTTGTCATATGTGCCATCATTTGTGTTGTATGTTGCATTGTTCTGTATTTTCAATTATAAATCAAGAAACAGTACAACAAACAAAACATGGTGGGCTTTTAATGAAATCAACTGTTGAGATATTACATGATGGTATAGCTTAAATAAACGTGATATTTCTGTATATAATTAAGAGAGTAATTTCGTACAGATGTCGAATTTTTTATGTGCAAGGTCCATTGTATAATGCCTTGTCATATGTGCCATATTTTGTGCTGTATGTTGCATTGTTCTGTGTTTTTAATTATAAATCAGGGAACAATACAACAAACAAATTATGGTGGGTTTTAAATGAAAGCAACTGTTGAGACCTTACATGATGGTACAGCCTAAATAAACGCGATATTTCTGGATATAATTAAGAAAGTAATTCCGTACAGATTTCGAATTTTTATGTGGAGGTCCATTGTAATTCCTTGTCATATGTACCATATTTTGTGTTGTATGTTGCATTGTTCTGTGTTTTTAATTATAAATTCAAGAAACAATACAACAAACAAAACAAAGTGGGCTTTTAATGAAACAACTGTTGAGATAATACATGATGGTATAGCTTAATTAAACGTGATATTTCTGTATATAATTAAGAGAGTAATTTCGTACAGATGTCGAATTTTTTATGTGCAAGTTCCATTGTATAATGCCTTGTCATATGTGCCATATTTTGTGTTGTATGTTGCATTGTTTTGTGTTTTTAAGTATAAATCAAGGAACAATACAACAAACAAAACAAAGTGGGTGTTAAATGAAGGCAACTGTTGAGATATTACATGATGGTTAAGCTTAAATAAACGTGATATTTCTGTATATAATTAAGAGTGTAATTTCGTACAGATGTCGAATTTTTTATGTGCAAGGTCCATTGTATAATGCCTTGTCATATGTGCCATATATTGTGTTGTATGTTGCATTGTTTTGTGTTTTTAATTATAAATTAAGAAACAATACAACAAACAAAACAAAGTGGGCTTTTAATGAAAACAACTGTTGAGATAATACATTATGGTATAGCTTAATTAAACGTGATATTTCTGTATATAATTAAAAGAGTAATTTCGTACAGATGTCGAATTTTTTATGTGCAAGTTCCATTGTATAATGCCTTGTCATATGTGCCATATTTTGTGTTGTATGTTGCATTGTTTTTTGTTTTTAAGTATAAATCAAGGAACAATACAACAAACAAAACAAAGTGGGTGTTAAATGAAGGCAACTGTTGAGATATTACATGATGGTTTAACTTAAATAAACGTGATATTTCTGTATATAATTAGGAGTGTAATTCCGTACAGATTTCGAATTTTTTATGTGTGAGGTCCATTGTAATTCCTTGTCATATGTACCATATTTTGTGTTGTATGTTGCATTGTTTTGTGTTTTTAATTATAGATCAAGGATCAATACAACAAACAAAACATGGTGGGCTGTTAATGAAAGCAACTGTTGAGATATTACATGATGTTATAGTTTAAATAAACGCGATACTTCTGTATATAATTAAGAGAGTAATTTCGTACAAATGTCGAATTTTTTATGTGCAAGGTCCATTGTATAATGCCTTGTCATATGTGCCATATTTTGTGCTGTATGTTGCATTGTTCTGTGTTTTTAATTATAAATCAAGAAACAATACAACAAACAAAACAAAGAAGGTTTGAAATGAAAGCAACTGTTGAGATATTACATGATGGTACAGCTTAAATAAACGCGATATTTCTGGATATAATTAAGAGAGTAATTTCGTACAGATGTCGAATTTTTTATGTGCAAGGTCCATTGTATAATGCCTTGTCATATGTGCCATATTTTGTGTTGTATATTGCATTGTTTTGTATTTTTAATTATAAATCAGGGAACAATACAACAAACAAATTATGGTGGGTTTTAAATGAAAGCAACTGTTGAGACCTTACATGATGGTACAGCCTAAATAAACGCGATATTTCTGGATATAATTAAGAAAATAATTCCGTACAGATTTCGAATTTTTTATGTGTGAGGTCCATTGTAATTCCTTGTCATATGTACCATATTTTGTGTTGTATGTTGCATTGTTCTGTGTTTTTAATTATAAATTAAGAAACAATACAACAAACAAAACAAAGTGGGCTTTTAATGAAAACAACTGTTGAGATAATACATTATGGTATAGCTTAATTAAACGTGATATTTCTGTATATAATTAAAAGAGTAATTTCGTACAGATGTCGAATTTTTTATGTGCAAGTTCCATTGTATAATGCCTTGTCATATGTGCCATATTTTGTGTTGTATGTTGCATTGTTTTTTGTTTTTAAGTATAAATCAAGGAACAATACAACAAACAAAACAAAGTGGGTGTTAAATGAAGGCAACTGTTGAGATATTACATGATGGTTTAACTTAAATAAACGCGATATTTCTGGATATAATTTAGATCGTAATGCCTTACAGATGTCGAATTTTTTATGTGCAAGGTCCATTGTAATTCCTTGTCATTTATGCCATATTTTGTGTTGTATGTTGCATTGTTCTGTGTTTTTAATTATAAATCAAGGAACAATACAGCAAACAAAACAAAGTGGGTTTTAAATAAAGGCAACTGTTGAGATATTACATGAAGGTATAGCTTAAATAAACGTGATATTTCTGTATATAATTAGGAGTGTAATTTCGTACAGATGTCGAATTTTTTATGTGCAAGGTCCATTGTATAATGCCTTGTCATATGTGCCATATATTGTGTTGTATGTTGCATTGTTTTGAGTTTTTAATTATAAGACAAGGAACAATACAACAAACAAAACATGGTTGTCTTTTAATGAAAACAACTGTTGAGATATTACATGATGGTATAGCTTAAATAAACGCAATGTTTCTGGATATAATTAAGAGAGTAATTCCGTACAGATGTCGAATTTTTTTTATGCAAGGTCCATTGTAATGTCTTGTCATATGTGCCATCATTTGTGTTGTATGTTGCATTGTTCTGTATTTTCAATTATAAATCAAGAAACAGTACAACAAACAAAACATGGTGGGCTTTTAATGAAATCAACTGTTGAGATATTACATGATGGTATAGCTTAAATAAACGTGATATTTCTGTATATAATTAAGAGAGTAATTTCGTACAGATGTCGAATTTTTTATGTGCAAGGTCTATTGTATAATGCCTTGTCATATGTGCCATATTTTGTGTTGTATGTTGCATTGTGCTGTGTTTTTAATTATAAATCAAGAAACAATACAACAGACAAAACAAAGTGGGCTTTTAACGAAAACAACTGTTGAGATAATACATGATGGTATAGCTTAATTAAACATGATATTTCTGTATATAATTAAGAGAGTAATTTCGTACAGATGTTGAATTTTTTATGTGCAAGTTCCATTGTATAATGCCTTGTCATATGTGCCATATTTTGTGTTGTATGTTGCATTGTTTTGTGTTTTTAAGTATAAATCAAGGAACAATACAACAAACAAAACAAAGTGGGTTTTAAATGAAGGCAACTGTTGAGATATTACATGATGGTTTAACTTAAATAAACGCGATATTTCTGGATATAATTTAGATCGTAATGCCTTACAGATGTCGAATTTTTTATGTGCAAGGTCCATTGTAATTCCTTGTCATTTATGCCATATTTTGTGTTGTATGTTGCATTGTTCTGTGTTTTTAATTATAAATCAAGGAACAATACAGCAAACAAAACAAAGTGGGTTTTAAATAAAGGCAACTGTTGAGATATTACATGATGGTATAGCTTAAATAAACGTGATATTTCTGTATATAATTAAGAGTGTAATTTCGTACAGATGTCGAATTTTTTATGTGCAAGGTCCATTGTATAATGCCTTGTCATATGTGCCATATATTGTGTTGTATGTTGCATTGTTTTGAGTTTTTAATTATAAGACAAGGAACAATACAACAAACAAAACATGGTTGTCTTTTAATGAAAACAACTGTTGAGATATTACATGATGGTATAGCTTAAATAAACGCAATGTTTCTGGATATAATTAAGAGAGTAATTCCGTACAGATGTCGAATTTTTTTTATGCAAGGTCCATTGTAATGTCTTGTCATATGTGCCATCATTTGTGTTGTATGTTGCATTGTTCTGTATTTTCAATTATAAATCAAGAAACAGTACAACAAACAAAACATGGTGGGCTTTTAATGAAATCAACTGTTGAGATATTACATGATGGTATAGCTTAAATAAACGTGATATTTCTGTATATAATTAAGAGAGTAATTTCGTACAGATGTCGAATTTTTTATGTGCAAGGTCCATTGTATAATGCCTTGTCATATGTGCCATATTTTGTGTTGTATGTTGCATTGTTCTGTGTTTTTAATTATAAATCAAGAAACAATACAACAAATAAAACAAAGTGGGCTTTTAACGAAAACAACTGTTGAGATAATACATGATGGTATAGCTTAATTAAACATGATATTTCTGTATATAATTAAGAGAGTAATTTCGTACAGATGTTGAATTTTTTATGTGCAAGTTCCATTGTATAATGCCTTGTCATATGTGCCATATTTTGTGTTGTATGTTGCATTGTTTTGTGTTTTTAATTATAGATCAAGGATCAATACAACAAACAAAACATGGTGGGCTGTTAATGAAAGCAACTGTTGAGATATTACATGATGGTATAGTTTAAATAAACGCGATACTTCTGTATATAATTAAGAGAGTAATTTCGTACAAATGTCGAATTTTTTATGTGCAAGGTCCATTGTATAATGCCTTGTCATATGTGCCATATTTTGTGCTGTATGTTGCATTGTTCTGTGTTTTTAATTATAAATCAAGAAACAATACAACAAACAAAACAAAGAAGGTTTGAAATGAAAGCAACTGTTGAGATATTACATGATGGTACAGCTTAAATAAACGCGATATTTCTGGATATAATTAAGAGAGTAATTTCGTACAGATGTCGAATTTTTTATGTGCAAGGTCCATTGTATAATGCCTTGTCATATGTGCCATATTTTGTGTTGTATATTGCATTGTTTTGTGTTTTTAATTATAAATCAGGGAACAATACAACAAACAAAATATGGTGGGTTTTAAATGAAAGCAACTGTTGAGACCTTACATGATGGTACAGCCTAAATAAACGCGATATTTCTGGATATAATTAAGAAAATAATTCCGTACAGATTTCGAATTTTTTATGTGTGAGGTCCATTGTAATTCCTTGTCATATGTACCATATTTTGTGTTGTATGTTGCATTGTTCTGTGTTTTTAATTATAAATCAAGAAACAATACAACAAACAAAACAAAGTGGGCTTTTAATGAAAACAACTGTTGAGATAATACATGATGGTATAGCTTAATTAAACGTGATATTTCTGTATATAATTAAGAGAGTAATTTCGTACAGATGTCGAATTTTTTATGTGCAAGTTTCATTGTATAATGCCTTGTCATATGTGCCATATTTTGTGTTGTATGTTGCATTGTTTTGTGTTTTTAAGTACAAATCAAGGAACAATACAACAAACAAAACAAAGTGGGTTTTAAATGAAGGCAACTGTTGAGATATTACATGATGGTTTAACTTAAATAAACGCGATATTTCTGGATATAATTTAGATCGTAATGCCTTACAGATGTCGAATTTTTTATGTGCAAGTTCCATTGTATAATGCCTTGTCATATGTGCCATATTTTGTGTTGTATGTTGCATTGTTTTGTGTTTTTAATTATAGATCAAGGATCAATACAACAAACAAAACATGGTGGGCTGTTAATGAAAGCAACTGTTGAGATATTACATGATGGTATAGTTTAAATAAACGCGATACTTCTGTATATAATTAAGAGAGTAATTTCGTACAAATGTCGAATTTTTTATGTGCAAGGTCCATTGTATAATGCCTTGTCATATGTGCCATATTTTGTGCTGTATGTTGCATTGTTCTGTGTTTTTAATTATAAATCAGGGAACAATACAACAAACAAAATATGGTGGGTTTTAAATGAAAGCAACTGTTGAGACCTTACATGATGGTACAGCCTAAATAAACGCGATATTTCTGGATATAATTAAGAAAATAATTCCGTACAGATTTCGAATTTTTTATGTGTGAGGTCCATTGTAATTCCTTGTCATATGTACCATATTTTGTGTTGTATGTTGCATTGTTCTGTGTTTTTAATTATGAATCAAGAAACAATACAACAAACAAAACAAAGGGGGCTTTTAATGAAAACAACTGTTGAGATAATACATGATGGTATAGCTTAATTAAACGTGATATTTCTGTATATAATTAAGAGAGTAATTTCGTACAAATGTCGAACTTTTTATGTGCAAGTTCCATTGTATAATGCGTTGTCATTGTTTTGAGTTTTTAATTTTAAGACAAGGAATAATACAACAAACAAAACATGGTTGTCTTTTAATGAAAACAACTGTTGAGATATTACATGATGGTATAGCTTAAATAAACGCAATGTTTCTTGATATAATTAAGAGAGTAATTCCGTACAGATGTCGAATTTTTTATGTGCAAGGTCCATTGTAATGTCTTGTCATATGTGCCATCATTTGTGTTGTATGTTGCATTGTTCTGTATTTTTAATTATAAATCAAGAAACAGTACAACAAACAAAACATGGTGGGCTTTTGATGAAATCAACTGTTGAGATATTACATGATGGTATAGCTTAAATAAACGTGATATTTCTGTATATAATTAAGAGAGTAATTTCGTACAGATGTCGAATTTTTTATGTGCAAGGTCCATTGTATAATGCCTTGTCATATGTGCCATATTTTGTGTTGTATGTTGCATTGTTCTGTGTTTTTAATTATAAATCAAGAAACAATACAACAAACAAAACAAAGTGGGCTTTTAATGAAAACAACTGTTGAGATAATACATGATGGTATAGCTTAATTAAACGTGATATTTCTGTATATAATTATGAGAGTAATTTCGTACAGATGTCGAATTTTTTATGTGCAAGTTCCATTGTATAATGCCTTGTCATATGTGCCATATTTTGTGTTGTATGTTGCATTGTTTTGTGTTTTTAATTATAGATCAAGGATCAATACAACAAACAAAACATGGTGGGCTGTTAATGAAAGCAACTGTTGAGATATTACATGATGGTATAGTTTAAATAAACGCGATACTTCTGTATATAATTAAGAGAGTAATTTCGTACAAATGTCGAATTTTTTATGTGCAAGGTCCATTGTATAATGCCTTGTCATATGTGCCATATTTTGTGTTGTATGTTGCATTGTTCTGTGTTTTTAATTATAAATCAAGAAACAATACAACAAACAAAACAAAGTGGGCTTTTAATGAAAACAACTGTTGAGATAATACATGATGGTATAGCTTAATTAAACGTGATATTTCTGTATATAATTATGAGAGTAATTTCGTACAGATGTCGAATTTTTTATGTGCAAGTTCCATTGTATAATGCCTTGTCATATGTGCCATATTTTGTGTTGTATGTTGCATTGTTTTGTGTTTTTAATTATAGATCAAGGATCAATACAACAAACAAAACATGGTGGGCTGTTAATGAAAGCAACTGTTGAGATATTACATGATGGTATAGTTTAAATAAACGCGATACTTCTGTATATAATTAAGAGAGTAATTTCGTACAGATGTCGAATTTTTTTTATGCAAGGTCCATTGTAATGTCTTGTCATATGTGCCATCATTTGTGTTGTATGTTGCATTGTTCTGTATTTTCAATTATAAATCAAGAAACAGTACAACAAACAAAACATGGTGGGCTTTTAATGAAATCAACTGTTGAGATATTACATGATGGTATAGCTTAAATAAACGTGATATTTCTGTATATAATTAAGAGAGTAATTTCGTACAGATGTCGAATTTTTTATGTGCAAGGTCCATTGTATAATGCCTTGTCATATGTGCCATCATTTGTGTTGTATGTTGCATTGTGCTGTGTTTTTAATTATAAATCAAGAAACAATACAACAGACAAAACAAAGTGGGCTTTTAACGAAAACAACTGTTGAGATAATACATGATGGTATAGCTTAATTAAACATGATATTTCTGTATATAATTAAGAGAGTAATTTCGTACAGATGTTGAATTTTTTATGTGCAAGTTCCATTGTATAATGCCTTGTCATATGTGCCATATTTTGTGTTGTATGTTGCATTGTTTTGTGTTTTTAAGTATAAATCAAGGAACAATACAACAAACAAAACAAAGTGGGTTTTAAATGAAGGCAACTGTTGAGATATTACATGATGGTTAACTTAAATAAACGCGATATTTCTGGATATAATTTAGATCGTAATGCCTTACAGATGTCGAATTTTTTATGTGCAAGGTCCATTGTAATTCCTTGTCATTATGCCATATTTTGTGTTGTATGTTGCATTGTTCTGTGTTTTTAATTATAAATCAAGGAACAATACAGCAAACAAAACAAAGTGGGTTTTAAATAAAGGCAACTGTTGAGATATTACATGATGGTTTAACTTAAATAAACGCGATATTTCTGGATATAATTTAGATCGTAATGCCTTACAGATGTCGAATTTTTTATGTGCAAGGTCCATTGTAATTCCTTGTCATTTATGCCATATTTTGTGTTGTATGTTGCATTGTTCTGTGTTTTTAATTATAAATCAAGGAACAATACAGCAAACAAAACAAAGTGGGTTTTAAATAAAGGCAACTGTTGAGATATTACATGATGGTATAGCTTAAATAAACGTGATATTTCTGGATATAATTTAGATCGTAATGCCTTACAGATGTCGAATTTTTTATGTGCAAGGTCCATTGTAATTCCTTGTCATTTATGCCATATTTTGTGTTGTATGTTGCATTGTTCTGTGTTTTTAATTATAAATCAAGGAACAATACAGCAAACAAAACAAAGTGGGTTTTAAATAAAGGCAACTGTTGAGATATTACATGATGGTATAGCTTAAATAAACGTGATATTTCTGTATATAATTAGGAGTGTAATTTCGTACAGATGTCGAATTTTTTATGTGCAAGGTCCATTGTATAATGCCTTGTCATATGTGCCATATATTGTGTTGTATGTTGCATTGTTTTGAGTTTTTAATTATAAGACAAGGAACAATACAACAAACAAAACATGGTTGTCTTTTAATGAAAACAACTGTTGAGATATTACATGATGGTATAGCTTAAATAAACGTAATGTTTCTGGATATAATTAAGAGAGTAATTCCGTACAGATGTCGAATTTTTTTTATGTAAGGTCCATTGTAATGTCTTGTCATATGTGCCATCATTTGTGTTGTATGTTGCATTGTTCTGTATTTTCAATTATAAATCAAGAAACAGTACAACAAACAAAACATGGTGGGCTTTTAATGAAATCAACTGTTGAGATATTACATGATGGTATAGCTTAAATAAACGTGATATTTCTGTATATAATTAAGAGAGTAATTTCGTACAGATGTCGAATTTTTTATGTGCAAGGTCCATTGTATAATGCCTTGTCATATGTGCCATATTTTGTGTTGTATGTTGCATTGTGCTGTGTTTTTAATTATAAGTCAAGAAACAATACAACAAACAAAACAAAGTGGGCTTTTAACGAAAACAACTGTTGAGATAATACATGATGGTATAGCTTAATTAAACATGATATTTCTGTATATAATTAAGAGAGTAATTTCGTACAGATGTTGAATTTTTTATGTGCAAGTTCCATTGTATAATGCCTTGTCATATGTGCCATATTTTGTGTTGTATGTTGCATGTTTTGTGTTTTTAATTATAGATCAAGGATCAATACAACAAACAAACGTATGTTGCATTGTTTTGTGTTTTTAATTATAGATCAAGGATCAATACAACAAACAAAACATGGTGGGCTGTTAATGAAAGCAACTGTTGAGATATTACATGATGGTATAGTTTAAATAAACGCGATACTTCTGTATATAATTAAGAGAGTAATTTCGTACAAATGTCGAATTTTTTATGTGCAAGGTCCATTGTATAATGCCTTGTCATATGTGCCATATTTTGTGCTGTATGTTGCATTGTTCTGTGTTTTTAATTATAAATCAAGAAACAATACAACAAACAAAACAAAGAAGGTTTGAAATGAAAGCAACTGTTGAGATATTACATGATGGTAGAGCTTAAATAAACATGATATTTCTGTCTATAATTAAGAGAGTATTTTCGTACAGATGTCGAACTTTTTATGTGCAAGGTCCATTGTAATGCCTAGTCATATGTGCCATATTTTGTGTTGTATGTTGCATTGTTTTGTGCTTTTAATTATAGATCAAGGAACAATACAACAAACAAAACATGGTTGTCTTTTAATGAAAACAACTGTTGAGATATTACATGATGGTATAGCTTAAATAAACGCAATGTTTCCGGATATAATTAAGAGTGTAATTCTGTACAGATGTCGAACTTTTTATGTGCAAGGTCCATTGTAATGCCTTGTCATATGTGCCATATTTTGTGTTGTATGTTGCATTGTTCTGTGTTTTTAATTGTAAATCAAGAAACAATACAACAAACAAAACAAAGAAGGTTTGAAATGAAAGCAATTGTTGAGATATTACATGATAGTATAGCTTAAATAAACGCACTGTTTCCAGATATAATTAAGAGTGTAATTCTGTACAGATGTCGAACTTTTTATGTGCAAGGTCCATTGTAATGCCTTGTCATATGTGCCATATTTTGTGTTGTATGTTGCATTGTTCTGTGTTTTTAATTGTAAATCAAGAAACAATACAACAAACAAAACAAAGAAGGTTTGAAATGAAAGCAACTGTTGAGATATTACATGATGGTAGAGCTTAAATAAACATGATATTTCTGTCTATAATTAAGAGAGTATTTTCGTACAGATGTCGAACTTTTTATGTGCAAGGTCCATTGTAATGCCTAGTCATATGTGCCATATTTTGTGTTGTATGTTGCATTGTTTGTGCTTTTAATTATAGATCAAGGAACAATACAACAAACAAAACATGGTTGTCTTTAATGAAAACAACTGTTGAGATATTACATGATGGTATAGCTTAAATAAACGCAATGTTTCCGGATATAATTAAGAGTGTAATTCTGTACAGATGTCGAACTTTTTATGTGCAAGGTCCATTGTAATGCCTTGTCATATGTGCCATATTTTGTGTTGTATGTTGCATTGTTATGTAAATCAAGTAATTAAGAGAGTATTTTCGTACAGATGTCGAACTTTTTATGTGCAAGGTCCATTGTAATGCCTAGTCATATGTGCCATATTTTGTGTTGTATGTTGCATTGTTTTGTGCTTTTAATTATAGATCAAGGAACAATACAACAAACAAAACATGGTTGTCTTTTAATGAAAACAACTGTTGAGATATTACATGATGGTATAGCTTAAATAAACGCAATGTTTCCGGATATAATTAAGAGTGTAATTCTGTACAGATGTCGAACTTTTTATGTGCAAGGTCCATTGTAATGCCTTGTCATATGTGCCATATTTTGTGTTGTATGTTGCATTGTTCTGTGTTTTTAATTGTAAATCAAGAAACAATACAACAAACAAAACAAAGAAGGTTTGAAATGAAAGCAATTGTTGAGATATTACATGATAGTATAGCTTAAATAAACGCACTGTTTCCAGATATAATTAAGAGTGTAATTCTGTACAGATGTCGAACTTTTTATGTGCAAGGTCCATTGTAATGCCTTGTCATATGTGCCATATATTGTGTTGTATGTTGCATTGTTTTGCGTTTTTAATTATAAGTCAAGGAACAATACAACAAACAAAACATGGTTGCCTTTTAATGAAAACAACTGTTGAGATATTACATGATGGTATAGCTTAATTAAACGTGATATTTCTGTATATAATTAAGAGAGTAATTTCGTACAAATGTCGAACTTTTTATGTGGAAGGTCCATTGTATAATGCGTTGTCATTGTTTTGAGTTTTTAATTTTAAGACAAGGAATAATACAACAAACAAAACATGGTTGTCTTTTAATGAAAACAACTGTTGAGATATTACATGATGGTATAGCTTAAATAAACGCAATGTTTCTTGATATAATTAAGAGAGTAATTCCGTACAGATGTCGAATTTTTTATGTGCAAGGTCCATTGTAATGTCTTGTCATATGTGCCATCATTTGTGTTGTATGTTGCATTGTTCTGTATTTTTAATTATAGATCAAGGATCAATACAACAAACAAAACATGGTGGGCTGTTAATGAAAGCAACTGTTGAGATATTACATGATGGTATAGTTTAAATAAACGCGATACTTCTGTATATAATTAAGTGAGTAATTTCGTACAAATGTCGAATTTTTTATGTGCAAGGTCCATTGTATAATGCCTTGTCATATGTGCCATATTTTGTGCTGTATGTTGCATTGTTCTGTGTTTTTAATTATAAATCAAGAAACAATACAACAAACAAAACAAAGAAGGTTTGAAATGAAAGCAACTGTTGAGATATTACATGATGGTACAGCCTAAATAAACGCGATATTTCTGGATATAATTAAGAAAATAATTCCGTACAGATTTCGAATTTTTATGTGTGAGGTCCATTGTAATTCCTTGTCATATGACCATATTTGTGTTGTTGCATTGTTCTGTGTCATTTTATGTGCAAGGTCCATTGTATAATGCCTTGTCATATGTGCCATATTTTGTGCTGTATGTTGCATTGTTCTGTGTTTTAATTATAAATCAAGAAACAATACAACAAACAAAACAAAGAAGGTTTGAAATGAAAGCAACTGTTGAGATATTACATGATGGTACAGCCTAAATAAACGCGATATTTCTGGATATAATTAAGAAAATAATTCCGTACAGATTTCGAATTTTTTATGTGTGAGGTCCATTGTAATTCCTTGTCATATGTACCATATTTTGTGTTGTATGTTGCATTGTTCTGTGTTTTTAATTATAAATTAAGAAACAATACAACAAACAAAACAAAGTGGGCTTTTAATGAAAACAACTGTTGAGATAATACATGATGGTAGAGCTTAAATAAACATGATATTTCTGTCTATAATTAAGAGAGTATTTTCGTACAGATGTCGAACTTTTTATGTGCAAGGTCCATTGTAATGCCTAGTCATATGTGCCATATTTTGTGTTGTATGTTGCATTGTTTTGTGTTTTTAATTATAGATCAAGGAACAATACAACAAACAAAACATGGTTGTCTTTTAATGAAAACAACTGTTGAGATATTACATGATGGTATAGCTTAAATAAACGCAATGTTTCCGGATATAATTAAGAGTGTAATTCTGTACAGATGTCGAACTTTTTATGTGCATGGTCCATTGTAATGCCTTGTCATATGTGCCATATTTTGTGTTGTATGTTGCATTGTTCTGTGTTTTTAATTGTAAATCAAGAAACAATACAACAAACAAAACAAAGAAGGTTTGAAATGAAAGCAATTGTTGAGATATTACATGATAGTATAGCTTAAATAAACGCACTGTTTCCAGATATAATTAAGAGTGTAATTCTGTACAGATGTCGAACTTTTTATGTGCAAGGTCCATTGTAATGCCTTGTCATATGTGCCATATATTGTGTTGTATGTTGCATTGTTTTGCGTTTTTAATTATAAGTCAAGGAACAATACAACAAACAAAACATGGTTGCCTTTTAATGAAAACAACTGTTGAGATATTACATGATGGTATAGCTTAATTAAACGTGATATTTCTGTATATAATTAAGAGAGTAATTTCGTACAAATGTCGAATTTTTTATGTGCAAGGTCCATTGTATAGTGCCTTGTCATATGTGCCATATTTTGTGTTGTATGTTGCATTGTTTTGTGTTTTTAATTATAGATCAAGGAACAATACAACAAACAAAACATGGTTGTCTTTTAATGAAAACAACTGTTGAGATATTACATGATGGTATAGCTTAAATAAACGCAATGTTTCCGGATATAATTAAGAGTGTAATTCTGTACAGATGTCGAACTTTTTATGTGCAAGGTCCATTGTAATGCCTTGTCATATGTGCCATATTTTGTGTTGTATGTTGCATTGTTCTGTGTATTTAATTGTAAATCAAGAAACAATACAACAAACAAAACAAAGAAGGTTTGAAATGAAAGCAATTGTTGAGATATTACATGATGGTATAGCTTAAATAAACGCACTGTTTCCGGATATAATTAAGAGTGTAATTCTGTACAGATGTCGAACTTTTTATGTGCAAGGTCCATTGTAATGCCTTGTCATATGTGCCATATTTTGTGTTGTATGTTGCATTGTTCTGTGTTTTTAATTGTAAATCAAGACACAATACAACAAACAAAACAAAGAAGGTTTGAAATGAAAGCAATTGTTGGGATATTACATGATGGTATAGCTTAAATAAACGCACTGTTTCCGGATATAATTAAGAGTGTAATTCTGTACAGATGTCGAACTTTTTATGTGCAAGGTCCATTGTAATGCCTTGTCATATGTGCCATATATTGTGTTGTATGTTGCATTGTTTTGCGTTTTTAATTAACAAGGTTGAAATGAAGCAATTGTTGGGATATTACATGATGGTATAGCTTAAATAAACGCACTGTTTCCGGATATAATTAAGAGTGTAATTCTGTACAGATGTCGAACTTTTTATGTGCAAGGTCCATTGTAATGCCTTGTCATATGTGCCATATATTGGGTTGTATGTTGCATTGTTTTGCGTTTTTAATTATAAGTCAAGGAACAATACAACAACAAAAACAAGGTTGCCTTTTAATGAAAACAACTGTTGAGATATTACATGATGGTATAGCTTAATTAAACGTGATATTTCTGTATATAATTAAGAGAGTAATTTCGTACAGATGTCGAATTTTTTATGTGCAAGGTCCATTGTAGTTCCTTGTCATATGTGCCATTTTTTGTGTTGTATGTTGCATTGTTCTGTGTTTTTAAATATAAATCAAGAAACAATACAACAAACAAAACAAAGTGGGTTTTAAATGAAGGCAACAGTTGAGATATTACATGATGGTATAGCTTAAATAAACGCACTGTTTCCGGATATAATTAAGAGTGTAATTCTGTACAGATGTCGAATTTTTTATGTGCAAGGTCCATTGTAATGCCTTGTTATATGTGCCATATTTTTTTTGTTGTATGTTGCATAGTTCTGTATTTTTAATTATAAATCAAAAAACAATACAACCAAAAAAAACATTGTGGGGTGTTAATGAAAGCAACTGTTGAGATATTACATGATGGTATAGTTTAATTAAATGCGATATTTCTGTTTATAATTAAGAGAGTAATTTCGTACAAAAGTCGAATTTTTTATGTGCAAGGTCCATTGTATAATGCCTTGTCATATGTGCCATATTTTGTGTTGTATGTTGCATTGTTCTGTGTTTTTAATTATAAATCAAGAAACAATACAACAAACAAAACATGGTTGTCTTTTAATGAAAACAACTGTTGAGATATTACATGATGGTATAGCTTAAATAAACGCAATGTTTCTGGATATAATTAAGAGAGTAATTTCGTACAGACGTTGAATTTTTTATGTGCAAGTTCCATTGTATAATGCCTTGTCATATGTGCCATATTTTGTGTTGTATGTTGCATTGTTTTGTGTTTTTAATTATAGATCAAGGATTAATACAACAAACAAAACATGGTGGGCTGTTAATGAAAGCAACTGTTGAGATATTACATGATGGTATAGTTTAAATAAACGCGATACTTCTGTATATAATTAAGAGAGTAATTTCGTACAAATGTCGAATTTTTTATGTGCAAGGTCCACTGTATAATGCCTTGTCATATGTGCCATATTTTGTGCTGTATGTTGCATTGTTCTGTGTTTTCAATTATAGATCAAGGAACAATACAACAAACAAAACATGGTGGGCTTTTAATGAATACAACTGTTGAGATATTACATGATGGTATGGCTTAAATAAACGCGATATTTCTGGTTATAATTAAGAAAGTAATTTCGTACAGATGTCGAATTTTCTATGTGCAAGGTCCATTGTATAATGCCTTGTCATATGTGCAATATTTTGTGTTGTATGTTGCATTGTTCTGTGTTTTTAAATTATTAAAATTCTATACAGAAATATCACGTTTATTTAAGCTATACCATCATGTAATATCTCAACAATTGTTTTCATTAAATGCCCACCATGTTTTGTGATTTGTATTTTCTTTGATTTATAAGTAAAAACACAGAACAATGCAACATACAACACAATATGGTACATATGACAAGGAATTACAATGGACCTCACACATAAAAAATTCGACATCTGTACGGAATTATTTTCTTAATTATATCCAGAAATATCGCGTTTATTTAGGCTGTACCATCATGTAAGGTTTTAACAGTTGCTTTCATTTAAAACCCACCATAGTTTGTTTGTTGTATTGTTCCCTGATTTATAATTAAGAACACAAAACAATGCAATATACAACACAAAATATGGCACATATGACAAGGCATTATACAATGGACCTTGCACATAAAAAATTCGACATCTGTACGAAATTACTCTCTTAATTATATACAGAAATATCACGTTTATTTAAGCTATACCATCATGTAATATCTCAACAGTTGATTTCATTAAAAGCCCACCATGTTTTGTTTGATGTACTGTTCCTTGATTTATAATTAAATACACAGAACAATGCAACATTCAACACAATATGATACATATGACAAGGAATTACAATGGACCTCACACATAATAAATTCGACATCTGTACGGAATTATTTTCTTAATTATATCCAGAAATATCGCGTTTATTTAAGCAATACCATCATATAATATATCAACAGTTGCTTTCATTTCAAACCCTCTTTGTTTTGTTTGTTGTATTGTCCCCTGATTTATAATTAAATACACAGAACAATGCAACATACAACACAAAATATGGCACATATGACAAGGAATTACAATGGACCTTGCACATAAAAAATTCGACATCTGTACGGCATTACGATCTAAATTATATACAGAAATATCATGTTTATTTAAGCTATACCATCATGTAATATCTCAACAGTTGTTTTCATTAAAAGACCACTTTGTTTTGTTTGTTGTATTGTTCCTTGATTTATAATTAAAAACACAAAACAATGCAACACACAACACAAAATATGGCACATATGACAAGTAATTACTATGGACCTTGCACATAAAAAATTCGACATCTGTACGAATTTACTGTCTTAATTATATACAGAAATATCATGTTTATGTTAGCTATACCATCATGTAATATCTCAACAGTTGTTTTCATTAAAAGACCACTTTGTTTTGTTTGTTGTATTGTTCCTTGATTTATAATTAAAAACACAAAACAATGCTACACACAACACAAAATATGGCACATATGACAAGTAATTACAATGGAGCTCACACATTAAAAATTCGACATCTGTACGGCATTACGATCTAAATTATTTCCAGAAATATAGCGTTTATTTAAGTTAAATCATCATGTAATATCTCAACAGTTGTTTTCATTAAAAGACCACTTTGTTTTGTTTGTTGTATTGTTCCTTGATTTATAATTAAAAACACAAAACAATGCTACACACAACACAAAATATGGCACATATGACAAGTAATTACAATGGAGCTCACACATTAAAAATTCGACATCTGTACGGCATTACGATCTAAATTATTTCCAGAAATATAGCGTTTATTTAAGTTAAATCATCATGTAATATCTCAACAATTGCCTTCATTTAAAACCCACTTTGTTTTGTTTGTTGTATTTTTTCTTGATTTATACTTAAAAACACAGAACAATTGCAACATGCAACACAAAATATGGCACATATAACAAGAAATTACAATGGACCTTGCACATAAAAAATTCGACATCTGTACGGAATTACGATCTTAATTATATCCAGAAATATCATGTTTATTTTAGCTATACCATCATGTAATATCTCAACAGTTGTTTTCATTAAAAGACCACTTTGTTTTGTTTGTTGTATTGTTCCTTGATTTATAATTAAAAACACAAAACAATGCAACATACAACACAAAATATGGCACATATGACAAGGCATTACAATGGACCTTGCACATAAAAAATTCGACATCTGTACGAAATTACTCTCTTGATTATATACAGAAATATCGCGTTTATTTAAGCAATACCATCATATAATATATCAACAGTTGCTTTCATTTCAAACCCTCTTTGTTTTGTTTGTTGTATTGTTCCTTGATTTATAATTAAATACACAGAACAATGCTACACACAACACAAAATATGGCACATATGACAAGTAATTACAATGGAGCTCACACATTAAAAATTCGACATCTGTACGGCATTACGATCTAAATTATTTCCAGAAATATAGCGTTTATTTAAGTTAAATCATCATGTAATATCTCAACAATTGCCTTCATTTAAAACCCACTTTGTTTTGTTTGTTGTATTTTTTCTTGATTTATACTTAAAAACACAGAACAATTGCAACATGCAACACAAAATATGGCACATATAACAAGAAATTACAATGGACCTTGCACATAAAAAATTCGACATCTGTACGGAATTACGATCTTAATTATATCCAGAAATATCATGTTTATTTTAGCTATACCATCATGTAATATCTCAACAGTTGTTTTCATTAAAAGACCACTTTGTTTTGTTTGTTGTATTGTTCCTTGATTTATAATTAAAACACAAAACAATGCAACATACAA
Organism: Theocolax elegans; assembly: GCA_026168455.1. NCBI lineage: Eukaryota > Metazoa > Arthropoda > Insecta > Hymenoptera > Cerocephalidae > Theocolax > Theocolax elegans. Next base: position 57,327 of record JANSJX010000158.1, read on the forward strand.
CACAAAATATGGCACATATGACAAGGCATTACAATGGACCTTGCACATAAAAAATTCGACATCTGTACGAAATTACTCTCTTGATTATATACAGAAATATCGCGTTTATTTAAGCAATACCATCATATAATATATCAACAGTTGCTTTCATTTCAAACCCTCTTTGTTTTGTTTGTTGTATTGTTCCTTGATTTATAATTAAATACACAGAACAATGCAACATTCAACACAAAATATGGCACATGTGACAAGGAATTACAATGGACCTTGCACATAAAAAATTCGACATCTGTACGGCATTACGATCTAAATTATTTCCAGAAATATAGCGTTTATTTAAGGTAAATCATCATGTAATATCTCAATAGTTGCCTTCATTTCAAAGCCTCTTTGTTTTGTTTGTTGTATTGTTCCCTGATTTATAATTAAGAACACAAAACAATGCAACATGCAACACAAAATATGGCACATATAACAAGGAATTACTATGGACCTTGCACATAAAAATTCGACATCTGTACGAATTTACTTTCTTAATTATATACAGAAATATCATGTTTATGTTAGCTATACCATCATGTAATATCTCAACAGTTGTTTTCATTAAAAGACCACTTTGTTTGTTTGTTGTATTGTTCCTTGATTTATAATTAAATACACAGAACAATGCAACATCAACACAAAATATAGGCACATATGACAAGGAATTACAATGGACCTTGCACATAAAAAATTCGACATCTGTACGGCATTACGATCTAAATTATATACAGAAATATCATGTTTATTTAGCTATACCATCATGTAATATCTCAACAGTTGTTTTCATTTAAAGACCACTTTGTTTTGTTTGTTGTATTGTTCTTGATTTATAATTAAAAACACAGAACAATTGCAACATAGCAACACAAAATATGGCACATATAACAAGGAATTACAATGGACCTTGCACATAAAAAATTCGACATCTGTACGGATTACGATCTTAATTATATACAGAAATATCAGGTTTATGTAAGCATACCATCATGTAATATCTCAACAGTTGTTTTCATTAAAAGACCACTTTGTTTTGTTTGTTGTATTGTTCCTTGATTTATAATTAAATACACAGAACAATGCAACACACAACACAAAATATAGGCACATATGACAAGGAATTACAATGGACCTTGCACATAAAAAATTCGACATCTGTACGGCATTACGATCTAAATTATATACAGAAATATCATGTTTATTTAGCTATACCATCATGTAATATCTCAACAGTTGTTTTCATTAAAAGACCACTTTGTTTTGTTTGTTGTATTGTTCCTTGATTTATAATTAAAATACACAAAACAATGCAACATTACAACACAAAATATGGCACATATGACAAGGCATTACAATGGACCTTGCACATAAAAAATTCGACATCTGTACGAAATTACTATCTAGATTATTATACAGAAATATCATGTTTATTTAAGCTTATACCATCATGTAATATCTCAACAGTTGCTTTCATTTAAAAGCCCACCATTGTTTTGTTAGTTGTATTGTTCCTTGATTTATAAGTAAAAACACAGAACAATGCAACATACAACACAAAATATGGCACATATGACAAGGCATTACAATGGACCTTGCACATAAAAAAATCGTTATCTGTACGAAATTACTCTATTAATTATATACAGAAATATCATGTTTATTTAAGCTATACCATCATGTAATATCTCAACAGTTGTTTTCATTAAAAGCCCACCATGTTTTGTTAGTTGTATTGTTCCTTGATTTATAAGTAAAAACACAGAACAATGCAACATACAACACAAAATATGGCACATATTACAAGGCATTACAATGGACCTTGCACATAAAAAATCGTTATCTGTACGAAATTACTCTATTAATTATATACAGAAATATCATGTTTATTTAAGCTATACCATCATGTAATATCTCAACAGTTGTTTTCATTTAAAACCCTCTTTGTTGTGTTTGTTGTATTGTTCCTTGATTAATAATTAAATACACAGAACAATTGCAACATGCAACACAAAATATGGCACATATAACAAGAAATTACAATGGACCTTGCACATAAAAAATTCGACATCTGTACGGCATTACGATCTAAATTATATACAGAAATATCATGTTTATTTAAGCTATACCATCATGTAATATCTCAACAGTTGTTTCATTAAAAGACCACTTTGTTTTGTTTGTTGTATTGTTCCTTGATTTATACTTAAAAAACACAGAAACAATGCAACATGCAACACAAAATATGGCACATATGACAAGGAATTACAATGGACCGTGCACATAAAAAATTCGACATCTGTACGCATTACGATCTAAATTATATACAGAAATATCATGTTTATTTAAGCTATACCATCATGTAATATCTCAACAGTTGTTTCATTAAAAGACCACTTTGTTTGTTTGTTGTATTGTTCCTTGATTTATAATTAAATACACAGAACAATGCAACATACAACACAAAATATGGCACATGTGACAAGGAATTACAATGGACCGTTGCACATAAAAAATTCGACATCTGTACGGCATTACGATCTAAATTATATACAGAAATATCATGTTATGTTAGCTATACCATCATGTAATATCTCAACAGTTGTTTTCATTAAAAGACCACTTTGTTTTGTTTGTTGTATTGTTCCTTGATTTATAATTAAATACACAGAACAATGCAACATGCAACACAAAATATGGCACATATAACAAGGAATTACTATGGACCTTGCACATAAAAAATTCGATCATCTGTACGAAATTTACTCTCTTAATTATATACAGAAATATCATCGTTTATGTTAGCTATACCATCATGTAATATATCAACAGTTGCTTTCATTAAAAGACCACTTTGTTTTGTTTGTTGTATTGATCCTTGATTATAATTAAATACACAGAACAATGCAACATTCAACACAAAATATGGCACATGTGACAAGGAATTACAATGGACCTTGCACATAAAAAATTCGACATCTGTACGGCATTACGATCTAAATTATTTCCAGAAATATAGCGTTATTTAAGTTAAATCATCATGTAATATCTCAACAATTGCCTTCATTTAAAACCCACTTTGTTTTGTTTGTTGTATTTTTTCTTGATTTATACTTAAAAACACAGAACAATTGCAACATGCAACACAAAATATGGCACATATAACAAGAAATTACAATGGACCTTGCACATAAAAAATTCGACATCTGTACGGAATTACGATCTTAATTATATCCAGAAATATCGCGTTTATGTAAGCAATACCATTATATAATATCTCAAAAGTTGCTTTTTTTTCAAATCCACTTGGTTTAGTTTGTTGTATTGTTCCTTGATTATTAGCTAAGAACTCAGAACAATGCAACATACAACACAAAATATGGCACATATGACTAGGCATTACAATGGACCTTGAAAATAAAAAATTCGACATCTGTACGGAATTACGATCTAAATTATTTCCAGAAATATCGCGTTTATTGAAGCTATACCATCATGTAATATCTCAACTGTTGCCTTCATTTAAAACCCACCATGTTTTGTTTGTTGTATTGTTCCTTGATTTATAATTAAATACACAGAACAATGCAACATTCAACACAAAATATGGCACATGTGACAAGGAATTACAATGGACCTTGCACATAAAAAATTCGACATCTGTACGACATTACGATCTAAATTATTTCCAGAAATATAGCGTTTATTTAAGTTAAATCATCATGTAATATCTCAACAGTTGCCTTCATTTAAAACCCACTTTGTTTTGTTTGTTGTATTTTTTTCTTGATTTATACTTAAAAACACAGAACAATTGCAACATGCAACACAAAATATGGCACATATAACAAGAAATTACAATGGACCTTGCACATAAAAAATTCGACATCTGTACGGCATTACGATCTAAATTATATACAGAAATATCATGTTTATTTAAGCTATACCATCATGTAATATCTCAACAGTTGTTTTCATTAAAAGACCACTTTGTTTTGTTTGTTGTATTGTTCCTTGATTTATACTTAAAAACACAAAACAATGCAACACACAACACAAAATATGGCACATATGACAAGTAATTACAATGGACCGTGCACATAAAAAATTCGACATCTGTTCGGCATTACGATCTAAATTATATACAGAAATATCATGTTTATTTAAGCTATACCATCATGTAATATCTCAACAGTTGTTTTCATTAAAAGACCACTTTGTTTTGTTTGTTGTATTGTTCCTTGATTTATAATTAAAAACACAAAACAATGCAACATACAACACAAAATATGGCACATATGACAAGGCATTACAATGGACGTTGCACATAAAAAATTCGACATCTGTACGAAATTACTCTCTTGATTATATACAGAAATATCGCGTTTATTTAAGCAATACCATCATATAATATATCAACAGTTGCTTTCATTTCAAACCCTCTTTGTTTTGTTTGTTGTATTGTTCCTTGATTTATAATTAAATACACAGAACAATGCAACATTCAACACAAAGTATGGCACATGTGACAAGGAATTACAATGGACCTTGCACATAAAAAATTCGACATCTGTACGGCATTACGATCTAAATTATTTCCAGAAATATAGCGTTTATTTAAGCAATACCATCATATAATATATCAACAGTTGCTTTCATTTCAAACCCTCTTTGTTTTGTTTGTTGTATTGTTCCTTGATTTATAATTTAGATTTCGTTCCATAGCGGTTGGAATTGAATTCAAATGCATTTTTACACGTATACACACGTATAAATGGCTAAGAAGTCCAAATTTCAAATTTTTAGATTTCGTTCCATAACCGGCTGTATTGAAATCTATGCATTTTTACGCGTATAAACACGTATAAAATGGCTAAGAGTACAAATTTCCAAATTTTTAGATTTCGTTCCATAGCGGTTGGGATTGAAAACAAATGCATTTATACACGTATAAACACGTATAAAATGGCTAAGAAGTTCAACTGTTCAAATTTATAAATTTCGTTCCATAA